>ML814761.1:52748-64417 GCA_009831015.1 Picea engelmannii | reverse complement strand
TGTATATCAATTTGTATCTGGTTAATGACTACTTTAGCTATCTTAATCTTCTGCAAATGATATAATTTAATCACTGTAATCCATATCTGATTTCTTCTAGTATTTAAAGACATAGCAATTGCTTGATTCAGTTTGTGAACGACTGATTTCTCTTCTTCATAAGTTGAATTATTAAGTATAAGTTTTTGCATAACAGGTTTCCCTTATTGTAGAGATTTATAAATCATATAATTGTTATGATCTTTTATGTCTTGTTTGTCCTGTAAAGAACTCAAAGAGCAGCACAACCTATCATTTACGAGAAGCTTCTGGATTAACCGGTGCGAGTTTCCTTCCTCTGACCAACTTCGAAGTCATCATACACAGGACAAATTGGGAGCGTTCCCAGGTCAATTTTTCATTTGTTTGTTTAGTGCATTTATTAGTAGTTTAGTTTAGATATAAGTTTAGTTAGATATATGTGTAGAATTAGTATATTAGATTTTTTAATTTCAGTAAGTTTCATTTCTTATTCATAAAATATAGAAATCAAAAAAAAATATCTCTAACTGTCTTAGGACAAAAAGCACATGAGTTTTATAGGTTTTTCTTAAATCTGCGAGTTGTAGATATTGTATATTTTTTAATAAGTTATAGTGCAATACGAAGTTAGACAGCTAATTAGCAGAGTTAGTATAGTAGTAATTAGTAGTTTGTATGCATAATTAATTAGATTAGTGTATTAGTTTGTTTTAGTGTTAGTAATAGTTTGTTTTATTTATTGTTAGTTAGTTTAGTTTGTTTTATTTAGTTTTATTTAGTTTGTTTCATTTAGTTTTAGTTAGTTTGTTTTATTTAGTTTAGTTTAGTTTGTTTTATTTGTTTTATTTAGTTTAGATTAGTTTTCTCTTTGGTTTTCTTAGAACCTTAGAACGGCCAACAGAGTCGTTAAACCCGTCAGGGTGGTTCATTCCAAATGGCTTGGGTTATTAGACAACCCCGGACCGGTTCCACTCTCTCAGTTGACGGACGGTCAATTTTGCCCATCAACAAGTGGCGCTAGAAGGAGGGCCTAAACTTAATTAATGGCATGAGGCGGTCACAAGACTCATCCCCCCCCTAATCGCTCACCTATAGTGACTAGAAGCCATTCACCAGATAATATTCCCTTTCAAACAACAACTACTTCAACTGAAGATCCGCAGATCACAGTTGAACCAACAACCCCTAATCCTACAAGTGGTGATACACAAGAGATTATCCATCAATCTCTTATTAAAACACATAGTGCCTTAGCTCGTCTTAGGAAACCAAACCGTCTGTGGGGTCAACCTTTAGACTTCTCTGATATCAGAGAACAATTAGGTGACATTAATCTCACTGTGAATCCTATAGATCCAATCACAAATCTTGCTGCAGGAGAATCTGGGATACCTCCTTCACCACCTCCCTCATCTCCTTCCTCTTCTGACGAAGGCAATTAACCTTCTCATCCTTCTACACCCATTACCCCAATGGCAAATCAGAACAACCCTGCTAGACCTTGGTTGGACCAGGATGCTGTGGCTGTACCTGGAGCCCAACACCCTTTACCTAAACACCCAGAGAAATGGCTTCCTAAGTTTGACCCTGATTCGAAATAGATAGATGAAGATCATATCAAAAAAATTTATGTTAGCCTACAGACTCCGTAATGTTGAACATGAAGACGTTGTCTGTAGGTTGTTCCCTTATAATTTTGAGGGTAATGCATCCACTTGGTACTTTTCCCAACAGCCCCATACAATCGTGTCTTGGGAAAAGTTTGAGTCATGCTTTTTGGAAAAATTTGGAGATGGTAAACCTCTGGAAGTCTTAGTCATGGATCTTTCAAGCTTAAAAATGAAACCAAAAGAAAAAGTTAAAGATTTTAATCAAAGATTCCTAACGCTTAAAAATCGAATCCCTACAGATTCTATGCCTGCTGAGAGTCTTGTAATAGCTTACTACACTAAATATCTACATCAAAGTATAGCTATTTGGGTCAAACGATCCAAAAAGGCCATGTTGTTAGAAGCCTTCGAGGAGGCTAGTCAGATTGAAAAATATATACTCAGTCTTAAGGACTCTTCTAGCAACGAAACTGAGACTGTTTCTTCTTCCAAAAAGAAGATTGAAATTCTACTCAGACCCACACAAGTAAAACACAACCTGAAAACTCTGATTTGGAAAATTTAACTAAATTTGTACAAAAATTGTCTAATCAAGTTATAGATTTAAAAAGGTCAACTGAAGAAGCTTCCTCGAGTAAAGGACCCTATAAACCTCCTTTCCAAAAGCATTCTCCTACCAACCGACCTAACCCAAACCCTGAAGGCTTAAATCTAGAAAGTTTGCAATGTGCTCTTCAAACAATTCTATAAGCCCAAGATAACTTGATGCCCCCTGATGTTCCTCAGGAGGAAGTCGAACAGGAAACAGTTCAAGAAGAAGAGTCTTCTCCAAACATCTTTGGAAATTTCTCGGACAACATCTTCCAAGCTAACTTCGATACTGTTCACCCTTACAAGACTAGGAGTAAGACAACAAACAAACCTTCTACCGAGAACACTACAAATTCACCTCCAAAGCCATCTAAATCAGTAGAAGCTAAACAGAGCAATGTCAGCCCCAAATTAGATTATGATGTTGTTGAAGATCTTAAAAAATTAAGGGCTAACATTTCTATTTATGAGTTATTGAAGTTTCCATTTTTGTTACAGAAAATGTTGCAAAATATTTTAGAGAACGACAAGAATGGTAATTCAAATGGAAACAAGGTTGTTCAAAGCAAAGTTCCACAGAAGACTTCCACTAAAAATAATCCTGATCCTCAAGATAAAGGAAGCCTTCCCATAACCCCTGTAAATAATGTAAATAATGTAAATAATGTAGATAAAGTAGCATTAGAAATTGCGAGTAAGAAACCACAAGCTACTACTCTTAGTACTCTCAAGAATGTACCTCCTTTTCTTTTAACTTTCGAAATTTTCAACAGAAATGTGTATAATTGTATGATTGACTCAGGAGCGTCATCAAATGTGATGCCTTGGTCTATCTGCAAAAAGATTAACCCTGAAGTGGAACCATCTACTTTGAAAATCATACAACTTGATCGAACAGATGTTAAAGTTATAGGCGAACTAAAAACTGTATTGATTAGATTATCGTCTAACCCAAAGGTTCATCAGGTTATTGATATAATTGTGGTGGATATTCCAGAAGTGTATGGTCTGTTTTTTAGCAGGGACTGGTCAGAGCAGCTACATGGTTACTTCATGATGGACTGTTCTCACTTATGGCTTCCAGAGAACGGTAAGCCCAACAAGATCAGGGTGAATCGTGAGCATTACCTTAAGTTCACGGTTACGGATTTGAACGACCCTAACGAACCATATACACCTCCTACTGATTCACCTGAAGTCCAAGGGATGGACACCTTCTTCGGAAATTTCATGGCTGAAGTTACACCTATCACCAATCCTGAACAGCAGTCCGAGATCATAGCATATGTGCAACCAACAACTTCTATGCAACAGTCCCATGAGCCCGATGGAAATCAAATTTGGTCTCTATATTTCGACGGTTCCAAGTCTACAGAAGGAGCTGGTGTAGGTTGCATCATTATCGACCCGGCAGGTAACAAGACATTAATGGCTTGTAGACTAGAATTTGAATGTACTAACAATACCACAGAATATGAGGCTTTACTGCAAGGTCTCAGAAAAGCCTTGGATATGGACATTCAAAATATGGTTGTATTTGGCGACTCTGAAATAGTGGTTAGACAGGTAAGGGACTCTATACACTGTCTTTCCCCACATCTCAAAAGTTACAAGTCTGAGGTATGGAGTTTAATGAATAAATTTTCTGCTTTCAATATAAATTCCATTCCTAGATTAAATAATGTTGAAGTAGATCTACTAGCTAATGTAGCCTCTAAAATTCTTCCTGCAGAAGGTTTATCCCCAAACGCATTCTCCGTCGAGCTATTGTTTCGACCATCTGTTCCTGACAATATCACAAACTGGAGAGTATTTGACGATGACCAGCAGATCATTAACTTTCTACACATGGAAGAAACATTTCAAGGTGCAGTGATAGATGAACGCATGCACGATGACAATTTGCACGATTTTACGGTAATACCTGATCCGAAATCTCCTGAAGCTCTATCGGACATGGTAAATTACATACCCAAATCCATAGTTAGATTAGAAAGGTTTATGATTTTGAAGATAAGTTTAAAAATATGGTCAATTGTAAGACTAATAGTTCCTTGTTGTCTTATGAAAAAGTTAATTTAGGAACTAGTGAAAATCCTCAATGCATTAACTTAGGCTTGGGATGTTCTAAGAGAGAAAAAGTTTCTTTTGTTAAATTGTTTAAATAATTTAAGGATGTCTTTGCATGGACATACGATGATCTCAAAACGTTTGATCCTAATATTATACAACATGTCATCCCGATGAATCCCCAAACCTTACCCTTCCAACAGAAACTAAGGAAAATGCACCCTAAGCTAGAACCGACCATCCAAAAAGAATTGAATAAACTCCTAGGTGCTAAAATAATTTTTCCTGTTAGACACACTCAATGGGTTTCCAACCTCATCCCAGTATGGAAGAAAAATGGGAAAATCCGACTTTGCGTCGATTTCCGAAACCTCAATAAAGCGTCTGACAAAGACAATTATCCTGTCCCACCCATGGAACAGATCCTTCAGCAAGTATCTGGTTCCGAGAGGCTATCCTTACTGGATGGTTTCTCCGGATACAACCAAGTCTTGATGTCTCCGCCAGACCAACTAAAAACTACCTTCCGTACCCCGTGGGGCACTTATGCTTATCACAAAATGCCCTTTGGATTGATTAATGCTGGTGTTACCTTTCATAGAGAAATGGATATTGGTTTTCGAGGCTTAATCAATCACTCTGTAGTAGTTTACTTAGATGATGTGACTGTTTATTCTAAAAACAAAGACGATCATCTAGCTCACTTACGAGCCGTTCTGCTATGATGTTGTAAATACAACATCTCCTTGAACCCCAAGAAGTCCATCTTTACAGTAGAACAGGGTAAATTACTAGGATTCATTCTATCTAGTGATGGGATGATTATTGAACCTGAGAGGACTCAAATCATCGCTAAACTCCCCCCACCTACCTCCAAAAAATCCATGCAGTCTTTCCTAGGCCAGATTAATTTCGTGAGAAGATTTGTCGCCAGCTTCTCCGAAATGGTCAGGCCTCTACAAAACCTAATTACGAAAGACACCCAATATCACTGGGGACCCACAGAAAACTAAGCTTTTAATTCCATAAAGAAGGCCATAATAGACGCTCTGTCTCTCATGAGCCCTGACTTCTCTTAGGATTTTACACTCTATACTTTTGCCTCCGATCGTTCCTATGCCGCAGTCCTAACTCAGAAGAATTCCGATAATAATGAAGTACCCATCGCCTTTATGAGCTCTACTTTCAAAGGTGTTGAACTTAACTACCCAGTAGTTAATCAACAAGCCTACGCAGTTTTCAAAGCTGTTAATCATTTCCGGTCCTATCTTTTGAAGTCAAGAACGAAAATCATTGTCCCCTACCCTGCCATAAGGAACTTGTTAGTGCAAAAGGAGTTAGGAGAAAAGAGAGCTAACTGGGTCACCTCCTTGCAGGAGTATGACTTAGAAATCACCCCAGATCAGATCGTGAGAGGCCAAGGATTGTGTAAGTTGGTTGTTGATTCAGAAATAGGACAGCAAGAAGATAGTGATACGTCAAACCTAGAACAATGCAATCAAAGTTTGATTGGTTGTGCGCAAAACCTCATAAGTCCCTGGTACGACGATATTAGATTCTGTCTCAAACATGGATCAACACCCTGTCACCTTGACCCCGTCAAAATAAGAGCATTGAGACTAAAGTCTGCCTCCTTTCATCTAGTTAACGATATACTGTTTCGTCATAATTTTGACGGCGTACTGATGCGCTGCCTCGAAAACGACGAAGCAGACAAAGTCTTTCTTGAGTTGCATGCAGGAGAAGCTGGAGGTCACTTCGGTGGCGACACCACTGCTCATAAGGTTTTAAGAGCCAGTTATTACTAGCCCATGCTTTTTAGGGATGCCCATACCTTGTGTCATAAATGTATCATCTGTCAGAAAGCATCTGGGCGGTTGCAAAAGCCAACCTTTCCCTTGAAACCCATTTTAGTAGATTCTCCTTTCCAGCAATGGGGCCTTGATATCATAGGTCCTATTAACCCTCCATCCTCACAACAACACAAGTATATTGTGACAGCCATAGACTACTTTACTCGATGGTCCGAAGCTGCCACGCTAAGAACTGTTAACACAAGTCAGGGGATTTCTTTTCTAAACTCGAATATTATCACCCGTTTCGGTATCCCTGATTGTCTAGTCTTTGATAATGCTTCATACTTTTATTCTCTTGAGATGAGTGAGTTCACTTTGGAGAAAGGAATAAAGTTGAAGTATTCTGCTAGTTACTACCCCTAGGGCAACGGCTTAGCAGAATCAACAAACAAGAACTTGATCAAAATTATCAAGAGAACAGTGGCTGAAAATCAAAAGAACTGGCACCATGCACTACTGAACGCACTATGGGCTGATAGGGTAACCCCCAAATCCTCTATAGGTAACTCCCCCTTTTTTTCTCGTTTATGGCAGAGAAGCCATTATGCCCCCTCACATTCTTCTTCCTTCGCTTCAATTGTCACAAAAAGTCCAAGAAGAAGATTGTCCCCCTTTAGAAAGCCGCATTAATGCTTTGATGAAGTTGGAAGAAGTAAGAACCCAAGCTAAGCGTAAATTAGATCAACATCAACAATTGATTAAAAGCTGGTTCGATTCTAATTCTTCTTCTGATAGGAATTTTGAAGTAGGCGATCTCGTCTTGAAGTGGGACAAACCACACGAAGGAAAAGGTGAGGACACCAAGTTTCAAAACTTATGGCTTGGGCCGTTTTTGATTGCTGAAAAGTTGGGTCCTAGTTCCTTTCGATTACAGAATATTGAAGGGCAGCTTGACACCTATCCGGTGAATGGTCAAGCCCTGAAAAGATACTTTGCTTGATAACCACCCTTGTATATTATGTAAATATTTCATTTTTGTTTGCATTTTTTGTTTGCTTTCTGTTTTGATTTTGATTTGAATTGATCAGTTTTTTGTTTTTTTTTTTAAATATGCATACCAGTGCACTGAGCTATTCAGACAAAGACGATAGAAAAATTTCTTCGCTGAAATAACTTTTGAAAGTTTGTACAAACATCAGTGACGTATTGCTAAATTGATATCTAAGTTGGAAAAATTTTGTTGTTTGAAAGAAGTTTACTGATTTCAATCTCTGAGCAAAGTTTGTCATGATCATCTATTATCTTTTTACGCTGTGCCTTTTCCGTAAAGGAATGACTCAAAAGATGTCTCCCTGTCATAGGAAGTTGTTTTTATAAATAAAACATTTCTGGAGCTGAATAAAGGACAGTGCTAAAAAATTCTGATGAGGTCTAAAAAAATATTTTAAAATATCAAGATTATCAGCGTCACCTCGCTCAGCTATATATTTACAAAAGAAAAACAAAATAAATTATTAATAAGAGCTGTGGGAAGTGCTTGTAAACCCGCCGGGATACTGAACAGGTCTGCTGGCAACGGGTAAATGCATGCATGGCACCAAGACAACTTCGTCGGGGTATTGAACAGGCCCGCTGGCAGTGAAGCAATGTCAGGTACATGAAAATCTGTAAAAAATATGAGAAACCTCTTTAATGTCCTTTATTCTAATCTAGAACTTCTTGACAGGATACAAATGTCAGAGTGGGTTAAATGGCAACCCTGTCGAGGCTATGGACGCCTGCTGGCAGCAGTGGCCATGCCAATAGTATTGAATATTTTATCATTAATATTGTGACTTTCTGATCTTAAGACTGTTATTAGTTTTCATCTTTTAAAACACTGATCGAAAAGATGGTAAATGATGATGTTTGTACGATTTTCTGGTTGTTGTTTTTGAGTTGAAATTTTCTTTGCTGTCCTAATCTGAATTTATTTCTTTTGATAGAGATAACTGCTTCTACCAGTGTGTCGCCATTGTTGGCAGCCAATAATATTTTTTCTATTGACCTATAAGCTACCTACACCTATGTCTTCTGAACTTCAAATTGTCATCGCATTTTTCAAATAGACGATATTTTCATTTCTTGCGACACTTGCAAATTTGTTTCGATTAAGTTTTCACGACTGTAAGCGTGAAAGCTTCTCCTTTCAAGGTCACATTCCGATCACTATCTGAATTGTTGTCATCTTTTTATCGATATTTTCTATGGCACTTACCTTTGGTTTATCGTTATGTGGCTGAAAAGATTTTGAACTATGCTCATTTGGACATTCTTACTTTGATTGCATAACTTGATTTTATTAAAATTATGAAGTATTGAGCATGTGGGTTTATACTTGATTAATTGAATTGCATAGGGGTCATGATTTATTTTGTTTTTATATACGATATGATCCTTATAATAATATTTTTATGTCTCTTGGCTTGTAAAGTTTACAAATATCGATTGTCACAATGGTTTAAAACATTTGATTAAACATTTATGCAATGGCGCATGGTTAACACCCGGTGTTGGTTTCACGTTGAATGTCAATGGTTTGAAAAACTATAGGTAATGGTGCGTTGGCATATCACTCACCGTTTGATTCTTTGGTTGGAAAATGATTGGTTTTTAAACTATGCTATGATTGATTGAACATATGTGGAATTCGTCGGTTGAACTTTACCATAACTATTATGCATGGCGGTGAATAATCCCACCACCCTTGCATGCGCACATTAATGCTTCCCCTTTGATCGTTCATTGCTGTTATGACCAAGTGACTCTGCTCCTGTGCGTTGGTAAATTCAACCAAACCCTTACCATGTGCTCGCACCATAGCCCCTGTCGTCCGAGCTGAACCCAATGGCAACCAGGCTCTGTTGATGTTTGATAGTTCCCGCAGTGACCTCAAGGACAATGGGTGTCTTCCATTTATACAAAATTTCGAGGGTTTTCACCTCTGCGTAACTCGACAATTCGCCATGACCTTTGATGGTTGTCGAGCCAAGGTCGGCGATATTCAATTGGAAATTGACGAACAGTTTATCAGTCTTGCTACTGGTTTGCCTGCCACTGGACAACGATGGTCCAAGAATTGCAAAGTAGAGGAGGTCCCTTGGACACTACTCTTCCATTCACATAAAGTTATCTCCTGTGATAAAGGTTTGCCCGTGACCATGCTTAAACAACATTGGCATGATTTATTGATGATAATCAAACATTTTATAACCTGCGAAGGTCGGTACGGGTTTGTTTTCTTACACCACCTTCGTTTGCTTATGGTTTTTATGGGTTATCATCTCAATATGCCCTATTATTTGCATAGAAGCCTATTTAAAATGTCAAAGAAATACAAAAGGAACCAGGCTGATAGTAGCCTTTTTCATTATGGGTTGGTTAAGATTATTGTTGTCTGTCATTTGAGTCTACGCGGAGATTGTTGGAGAAATTTCCTTGCTCGAAATGATTTTGAGGATTCGAACCCTCCATAGGTTGACAAACCTGTGGTGAGCCAGGACAAGTCTGTAACCCCAGTACCCTAAAACATCCTGCTACCTAAACCCTTGGCCGATTCACCTATTGACCTACCCCACTCTGTGACTAAGGTTGTTGAGACTGTCAAGCCTATGGGTAAAACTCCTAAGGCGAAAACCACTGTAAACGCCAAAGGCAAAAAGAATGCACGTTTGATTTCGTGGATGGCAAGAAATAAGCCAAAACCCCCTGTCGATCCAAACCCTATCATGTTGAGTGAGGACTCCGATTTGGAAGTGGAGCGTTTCTTGGCTAGAGAATACCCCTATTCGCAAGGTTTGTGTGCCGAACCCTCGTATGACTTTGTGTCAAACCTACCCCCTTGCCTACAGGATGACCCTAACTACCCTGGCATTAACCTGCCTTGTGAAGCCCCATGTCATTCATCCAAACCCTCTCCTGCTCTGTCTAAACCTACAGTGCCACCCTGTGATCAATGCAGCTCGTGGTTAGAGAGATATTATCTTGATGTTCTGATTCTACAGTCCAGAATTCACTCTTTGGAGGACCAGGTTGCACTGCTTACCAGT
The DNA here is from genome assembly GCA_009831015.1 of Picea engelmannii. Taxonomy (NCBI): domain Eukaryota; kingdom Viridiplantae; phylum Streptophyta; class Pinopsida; order Pinales; family Pinaceae; genus Picea; species Picea engelmannii. The sequence continues at coordinate 54,241 of ML814761.1, read as the reverse complement.
CAAAAGGCTAAGCTACAAGCCACTGATAAAAAACAAAGGACGACAGGCTCCATCTTGTTTAAAAATGTGGAATCAGCCACAGCGGTCATGAATTCTAAATTGGTATAAATTGAGCAGCCTCACAACATGTATGTTTTGATATCGCTTGTTTATATAATGAATTCGAATTGGGTTTTGAATAGTTCTGTCTACAACATTGATTATCTCTGTCACATTGTATGCATTATATACTAGCTATGCTTTAACTAAATGAAAGTTCGTTTTCCCAGTTTAGCTTCGATTGGATTTTCATCGATTTAATTAATCTTGGTGTGGATTTGATTTGTTTGATTTAGATAAAATGAATGCTCCGTTGTCAATTGAAGTCGTTTGTATCTATTCTAGACAGGAGTTGTTTCTCATATCCAATTCAGAACACAATCATATTTCGTTTTGATTTCGTTACAATGCATACGCTATGATTGGCAATAGTTTTGATATGGTTAATTGTTACGGTTTTATGTCCCATATGACTTTCGACCAACAGGAATACAATTCAGATTATTTTCAATGTGGTCCTGTACAAATTTATCCAAATCGTTAATAGATTCAATTCATAACGGTTATGTGAAGAACCCTGCTGGTTAATTCGCATTGGTTTACTGTTAGCTCGACTATGATTCAGTTGGATTCGTAATGACAATGGATACTGTTAAGGTCCTAACCCACACATAGGTAGATCAATGTATTCGGATGTAATAAAGGTCAATATTAATAAGACCTTTCAATAAAATAGAATAAGGCAGATGTAAGAAGACCTAATAGAAGCTTCCACTTCTAGAAGAACTTCCTCTAGATGCTTCTCTTAATAGACATATTTAGTATAAATAAGTGTTGAGGGTATGAAAACCCTAGCTTGGAGATTATTGTAACAGAGCACTGCTCGACTGGAGGTTGCCCCCTCAAAGAGGCCTGTGAACATTGCTTTCTAAATCAAGGTGCTTTTCTATTGCTATTTCACATATCATTTCTGTGTAATGTGAAGATTATGCTGGATATTTTACTGTTATTCTACCATTTCTAGCATTTTATTTCTGTTCTACATATTTTATATATCTGGTATCTTGCAAGTGGTATCAGAGCACTTTCCTTGGCAAAAATTGTGGGTTATTTTTTTTTTTTTTCAGGGTAGAGACGTATTCCGACGTCTTTAAGGCACATAGATCTGTCATTACATGCATAAACCCACGGTTGTGGGACTCATACACGCAGGAAATACAAGTGGTTCTTAAGTGCACATCTGTTGGCCACCCTTGTAACCCCTGTTGGTACCCCTTCGAGTGGTAGTGCATCAGACATCACCTGTGTACAGATCGACCTAGATTTCCTGAAGCCCTCTTTAGATAAACCTATCGGCCGCCAGACTGCTATAGTGTCACCGAGAACAACACTCGGGAAGATACTCTCTAGTACCTGGGTAGTCGGGTAGTACGACTAAGGGTACGGTCTATCCT
>ML814761.1:25628-48276 GCA_009831015.1 Picea engelmannii | reverse complement strand
CTTTCACAAGCAATTTTTGGCAAGAACTGTTTAAGCTACAAGGCACACAATTGCATCTCATCTCAGCTTATCATCCCCAGACAGATGGTCAAACGGAAGTCATCAACAAGTGTTTGGAAACATATCTGAGGTGCTTTGCCTCTAAAAAAAAACACCAGTGGGCTCAATGGTTACCCCTCGCCGAATGGTGGTACAACACTACATACCATACAACCACTCGCATGACTCCTTTTGAAGAAGTGTATGGACAGAAGCCACCGTCGGTTCTCTCATACTTATCGGGTACCTCGAAGGTCCAGGCGGTTGACCAAACACTTACAGTCCGAGAGGATACCCTTCATACCCTTAAAGAGAACTTGGTCATGGCCTAGAATAGAATGAAGCAGCAAGCAGATCAAGGTCGCTCGAAACGTCAATTTTCAGAAGGGGATTAGGTGTTTCTGCGACTACAACCATATAAGAAAACTTCCCTCAAGGCCGAGCAGTGTCAGAAGCTAGCACCCAAATTTTATGGCCCTTACACAGTTCTCAAGCATGTGGGACAAGTCGCATATCAGTTAGCTCTGCCCAGTCAGTCGAAGCTACATCCTGTTTTTCATGTTTCATGCTTGAAGAAGGTGATTGGAACCAGGTGCCAAATTCAAACCAACCTTCCAGAGTTAGCTGAAGAAGGATCCATTTGGATACAACCAGAAGTAGTTTTGGACCAGCGGGAGCGTCGCCTGTGTCAGAGAACCATCAAGGAAGTGCTAGTACAGTGGAAAGATATGACTCCAACAGATGGCACTTGGGAACCAGCTACAATTCTGCAGCAGTTTCCACATCTCAAGCCTTGAGGACAAGGTTGTTTTTAAGGGGGTGGACATGTTAAGGTCCTAACCCGCACATAGGTATATCAATGTATTCGGATGTAATAAAGGTCAATATTAATAAGACATTTCAATAAAATATAATAAGGCGGATGTAAGAAGACCTAATAGAAGCTTCCGCTTCTAGAGGGATCTTCCTCTAGATGCTTCTCTTAATAGACATATTTAGTATAAATAAGAGTTGAGGGTATGAAAACCCTAGCTTGGAGATTATTGTAACAGAGCGCTGCTCGACTGGAGGTTTCCCCCTTTAAGAGGCCTGTGAACATTGCTTTCTGAATCAAAGTGCTTTTCTATTGCTATTTCGCATATCATTTCTGTGTAATGTGAAGATTATGCTGGATATTTTACTATTATTCTGCCATTTCTAGCATTTTATTTCTGTTCTGCATATTTTATATATCTGGTATCTTGCAGATACTCTGTTTGAATTTGATTCATAGAACGAGATTGACCATATCCAGATTCACGATTTATTTCTATAATTAAACTCAGTCGTGATTTTTTTTTATTATTTGCACAATTTGCAATTATAATTTTTGTTGATTATATTAAGATTATGTCTGTTGACTGTGCAAGGATTAATGATCAAAATCTATCTAAAATTTGGTTGGGTTGATGCTGTCATGTATGATTTCGTTTACACATAATCGAAACGTTCTTTCCATATGTGTATTCGATTAAACGATATGAATCTTTTGTTATATCATTATAGCTATAACGAATGGAAAATGGTTGTGTTGGATTAGATCGTATCACATATGATATGATTTATTATCGATTTCAATTGGATATGAAATAGTCTTGTTACTGTTCGACCCGATTTTATGGTAACAGAAAAACAGAGTATTCTTACCCCTGTTTTCGATTGAATCACTTTTAATTCTGTTTAATGTTCAAAGATAAAATCATTTCAATCTTGAGTGATTCGTTTTAAATGATCATTGGAAGATAATTGGATTTTAATTCTTTTAAAAGATTTGATTTGATTTCAATTCTGATCCTGTATGTTATTTTACACTAGCTACAAAATCAGATGATTCTGTAGCTAAGTCTGTAGGATTAGATTTTTATTGTTTTGCTAACAAAATATATTTCTAACTTGTTGTTTTTGGTCTATTGCAGTGGATTTGATGAGCAGTTAGAGGATATTTGAGATATTTTACTTGCATTTTAATTTCCTAGTTTAGTTGATTTTGGGAATATCTTCCCAGATTATGTAAACAGTTTGATAACTGCCACAGGGAGGTTTTACCCTGTGGAGAGACTTATATATACTTATTATTTTTGTAATAAGGGATCATCCTCATTCGTGGGAGAACAAGGATATGGAATTTTAATACAGACCAAGGCAGAATGTGGTGTTTTGTTACAGCTTTAGCTTCTCATGATATCAATATTTTGTTTCATGTTATGTATATCAATTTGTATCTGGTTAATGACTACTTTAGCTATCTTAATCTTCTGCAAATGATATAATTTAATCACTGTAATCCATATCTGATTTCTTCTAGTATTTAAAGACATAGCAATTGCTTGATTCAGTTTGTGAACGACAGATTTCTCTTCTTCATAAGTTGAATTATTAAGTATAAGTTTTTGCATAACAGGTTTCCCTTATTGCAGAGATTTATAAATCATATAATTGTTATGATCTTTTATGTCTTGTTTGTCATGTAAACAACTCAAAGAGAAGTGCAACCTATCGTTTACGAGAAGCTTCTGGATTAACCGGTGTGAGTTTCCTTCCTCCGACCAGGTTCGAAGTCATCATACACAGGACAAATTGGGAGCATTCCCAGGTCAGTTTTTCATTTGTTTGTTTAGTGCATTTATTAGTAGTTTAGTTTAGATATAAGTTTAGTTAGATATATGTGTAGAATTAGTATATTAGATTTTTTAATTTCAGTAAGTTTCATTTCTTATTCATAAAATATAGAAATAAAAAAAAAATATCTCTAACTATCTTAGGACAGAAAGCACATGAGTTTTACAGGTTTTACTTAAATCTGCCAGTTGTAGATATTGTATATTTGTGAATAAGTTATAGTGCAATAAGAAGTTAGACAACTAATTAGCAGAGTTAGTATAGTAGTAATTAGTAGTTTGTATGTATAATTAATTAGATTAGTGTATTAGTTTGTTTTAGTGTTAGTAATAGTTTTATTTATTTATTGTTAGTTAGTTTAGTTTGTTTTATTTAGTTTTAGTTAGTTTGTTTCATTTAGTTTTAGTTAGTTTGTTTTATTTAGTTTAGTTTAGTTTGTTTTATTTGTTTTAGTTAGTTTATATTAGTTTTCTCTTTGGTTTTCTTAGAACCTTAGAACGGCCAACGGAGCCGTTAAACCCGTCAGGGTGGTTCATTCCAAACATCTTGGGTTATTAGACAATCCCAGACCGGTTCCACTCTCTCAGTTGACGGACGGTCAATTTTGCCCGTCAACAGAGAGATAGTCAGAAATGATGGGGAGAGATAGTCACATTGATATGATTGATGACCATATATGTAGAGCATGCCTTCTCTACATGTTGACATCAATGATTGGTGTTGACATCAATGTTGGTACTGCCATCAATGCGAAAGGGGGAGATTGTTGGATCATGTTGTCATTGATGCCAATGGTTTGATTGATTGATGTCAAGTGATTAAATGATTGTTTGATGTCAATGGATTTATTGATAGGCTTGATTGATTGATGATTGATGAACAATGTATATGTATTGTCCTTGATGAGAATTATAGATGTCAAGTGGAAACCAGTTGATGAAGATGGATGAATAAGTTATCATTGATATGATGCATAGATGAAGATGGATCAATGTGTTTTCATTGATACATGATGAAGATGGATTCATTTGTATATGATGCATAGTTGGATTGATGAATCATTATAGTATTATAATGGTTTACAAAGTGTACAAATGGATGAACTCCAAAGTGGTCCCGTTATGGTGAAATCCCTCACGGGAAGACGCTTTGTGCTTGAGTTATCCTATAAGTACAGTTAAAGGACCCATGCTTGTATGTGGAAAAATGAGAATAACATGAGTGAAGATATTGGTGAAACTATTCTAGATGTATAGTGATTGTCATACCATTTTTGGTGGTATGTGGAATGTCACATAACTCCTCACGGTTTGAGAGTTATGGCCCTACAAAGTTGAAGGACCCCCATGTGATGGCTTGAAGCCCCATAAGGTCAAAGAAGTCAAAGTGAATTAAAAGAAGAAATCATTATTTAAATGATAAATTAAAGTGACTAATTCAAGTTGGATGATTTAAATAATAAAAAGAAGTGAAAAAATCAAGAAGGAATATTTAAAGGATAAAGTATTGGAGAACTTTTTATTTATGGAAAGTGGTTAACCCTAAAATAAGGAAAATAGGTTTAGTGACCTAGAAATGGGTTAAGTGACCTAGAGGATGAAAGTATAAATAAGATAGCAATGGTCTCTTGAAAAACATCCTTGGAGTGGATCAATGGAGAGCTTCTTGTGAGATTATATTTTGGATTATTGATGGAGAGCCTCTTGTGAGAGATTCTTGTGAGAGCATTTTTGGTGTGGATCTTGTTAGCGATAAAAAACACACTGGTATTTTGTTTGAAAAATGATGCTTAATATTGTAGGGAACTTTTGACTACCTTCATGAGCTCCAAATGCAGATTTGAAAGTACCATTGGAAAGATTAGGATTTCTAAATGTCGATCGACTATTCAAGCATGTAAAATGAACTCTCCACGACTGAGAAATTTGATTTTAAAAAAATATGGGTTTTCACAAGCTTATTGGTTTTGAAATCCACTAGTTATCCATTGAAAGATTTCATTTTCGCCAACTAAAGGGGCGGATTCAGGGAAAATTAGCTGGTGAAACCTGTTACATGGCAACAAGGTCATATTTTTTCCCAGATTTGACTTTTTCTCAACCAAATATTTCGAGGTTGGTTTCTAAAGATGCATAATAATTAAATACATCAGATTTAAGGTTTTATTTTGATGTATTTAATGTTTAAGAAGGCGGAAAAGTGAAAATGGTGACCTAGTTCATGAGCAAAAAACTGTCTTTTTTGCCAAAGGTGGAAAATTCAAATTTCCTATGAAGATTCATCATCTTTGGAAGGTTTTCTACATTTTTCAAAGAGTTTGGAGGATATGAAGTCTATCAAGATAGAGTTTGACCCAGATAGGATCTTTTCCTATTTTGTTTTGACTTTCCATTTTTAGTATTCTAGATCCATTTTTATAGGATCTCATCCTACACTTGTTGTATCTATTTTGATTTGACTAATTTTAGCAAATCTGATCCATCTTTCAAGGATCTAGATTTCATCTTGTAAGGCTATAAAACCAAAGAAATTTGGAGCACCAAAGGGGGTTCAAGGATGGATACATTTTGGCTCATGTACTTAGACTCTTATCTTGATATGAATCACAGTCTCCTTTTTCTACCAATGTCAGATTTGTTCATGTGTTGCATTACTCTATACTTTGATTCAGTTTAGCTTAGCTTTTAAGAACTATTATCTTCTTATTTAGCTCATGAATTTGAATTAAAGTATCTCTTACTATCTTGTATGACCCTGCATGTTAATGTACCTGGTTATCTAGATTAGTGTTCTTCATACCCTATTCCAATTACTTTATCTGATTATTGATTTCTAAAAGCACTGTCTTATTTGAATGCATGATAAGTTGTTCTTATCATTAGCCATTGAGTTATCCCATTGATCCAAGCATACCAAATTTACTATATTATTGAGTTACCAAGAATCTTTAGTCTACAACCCTAAAGATTTTCTTGGAGTGATAATAGATCTCTTGAGCATGATTGAATATCTATTCTGAGAAAGAGAGCATGAGGAGGATCTCATGGATGCATTAAATTTTCAGCAATATCAGAGATCTTGATGAAAAAAGTCTTAGAGCTTCAGAAACCCTAGTTTATGAGATGTACGTGGGCTGTAATGGGAAAGGATGCATACATACATGGGTTGTATGAGGACATGGAGCATACAGTGGATAAAATCATGGAGATTTTTGCTTGAGCTGATGACTGGTTGTTGAAGACTGAAGCAGGTTCTATATATGCATTCTATGGGCTCAGATCTATCATTGAAACACTGATATGGTTACATTATTGTCTTGATGGATTTTATTGCTTGTTGTGTTGTGAATTCTTACGGAATTCTTGGTATGGCTATTGTGATATGATTTATGTTGGTTGATGGAGTGAGCATTACTCTTGTGATTCAGTTGTGATATGACTGCTATGGTATACTAGTTTATTATAAATGAATGAGCCATAATTCATATTGATTGGTTGTGGATCATGAGTAATTTATTGGAGAGCTTGGATGTGTTGTGACTGACTAGTGGTCAGTTTAGACAGTGGAAGACAAAAGAAATTTTTCTTGCATGTTTCAGAGGATCTGAGTGTGTGATGAAAATGATAAACCCTAATAGCTCAGAAGGCATACATAGGTTGCTCTATATATTGGCCACGTACATATGTGGGATATAGTGAGACAGGGCACGTACACACGTAGGCTGCACTATTGACAGGTTGCATACCTGTTGCATATTGATATCTGTTGAGAATTGTTTCCTCATCTCAGTTGGTGCTTAGGGTGTAAGATGAGTCTTGCATTATAGAGATGGTTCTCTTGTAGAGTTGTACTCTATTCAATTATTGCTAAAAAACCCCAAGGACTATAGTCCATAATAAAAAGAAAATTGTACATACATATTGTGTTTTTTGTGTTCCTTGTGGTGATGACTTAAGATGATCTATGTTGCTGATATATGTTCACATCTAATTGGTTATAAATGAAAACAATGAGTAATAAGTAAACGTTGAATGCAATCTAATAAGTTTTGTGTAAGAGGGAAGTGTTGGTAAAAAAATACCCACACTCATTTACCNCTAAGTGTGGTAGGTGTGTCAAACCATTGGTTTTAGAGAAATAAGAATCAATTAGAAGAAAAGGAATAAGTGATCAAAAGACTAAAGAATGAAAAATAAGATATGAATGTAGATGATGAGATTAGAAAAAGTTTTGAAACTATTGTCCATCTCAAGACCCAAATTGAAGAAGCCAAAAGGGTAGAGGAACTATTGAAGGATCAAATAAATGAAAAAGAAGAGTCATCTTTTAAGTTAGAAGCTAAAATTTTTGATCTTAGAAGGAAAGTGGAGAAGTCAAATAAATTCTTGAATAGCTCACTAATATTGGATTAGATCTTGGAAAGTCAAAGATCACCATATGATAAATCAGGTCTTGGATACAAAAAGGAAGCTACACATGCTGAAGCAAGCACCTCAAAGAAGCATGAGGTAAGTCCATCAAAGAAGAAATACAATGTTACAAAAAAACCATATACACAAGGCAAATAAAATTTCAAAAGAACAAAGCAAGGAAGACATAAAGAAGCTATTCTTGGGACACCAAAGAAAAGGTATGAAAGTATTTTTCATGGGCATTGCTATTCATGTAATGGATATGGTTACAAAGATTTTGAATGTATATATTATGAAAGGAGATATAATGGAAGATTTTATAACACCATAATGTGTTGGAGATGTGATCAAGTATGACACATTTCTTTTCATTGTAACACCATTAGATGCTACATCTATAGTGGATTTGGCCACAAATCCCAGGAGTGTTGGAACACAAGATGAAATTCCATGATGAATAATTCAAATAGCATGGATAGAAGAAGAAATGAAGTCAGAAAGGGAGACATATATGAAAATATGGATGCTTAGAGCTCAAGTTCCGAGGAGCAGGGACATCTACGGAAGTGAGTGAAGAAGACAAATAAACCAGATTAGAATGAAATATTGAAGGGGAGTTCAAGTGTATTATCCACAGAGGCATACGCGGGTGACATTGGTATCAGTCATGTAAATACATGGGCTGAACTTTAATATGTCACGTACATACGCGCTCTGTTGTGAAACAGGCCGCATATATGTGGAAAAGCCTTGGGAAAAAGGAAATACACATGGTTTGCAGCTTGATGCAATTATATAACTCTGTGATGCAAGGGATGACATAGTTTGTTGCAGGTTCTGACACTTCTTGCTACAGGCTTAAATGTTCACCTTTTGTATTATGTAAAATAAAATATTGGGTGCATGGCACTAACCCATGAGTGTGGATTGATGCATTTTCGGTTGAAGAACAATGCTGGTTATAACAGTGGAGTTATGGCACCTTGGTCATGTAATGTATCTTGATTGGAAGCTTACTTATTGAAAAACTTGATACATGCTTTTGGCATATGGATGGGATACATATTGGGACATGTAGTTTATGAGTTAATGAGATGATCATGTTGAGCAGTCATGACTTGATCAATGATTGGTACACTTATAGTACATTGGTAGAGGCACCTACTAGCAGTTTGATTGACACATGTTTTGTGGAGGATTTGGCATACAAATATGGGATTCATCATTTTGTGGTATTGATGCATGGTGATGTTTGGTACATTCATATATTACATATGCTTGATAATAGTACACCATTGGTATTACTTGATTAGGACAAAAATTGGTACTTGTTTGATACATGGTTATGGTACTTGGTTCATGATGGAGAGATATCATGAGTGATATGACACGCTGTTGGCATATTGGTAGATGCACATGGTTGGCATATTGGTGGATGCACATGGTTGGCATATTGGTAGATGCACATGGTTGGCATATTGGTGGATGCACATGGTTTGCATATTGGTAGATGCACATGTTGATAGAGGCATGTGATTGATACATTCCATGGATGATATCTTTTGGCACATTGTATGATCTTGATTTACATGGTTGATGTACATGGGTGTTGTGCATTGTGAGAACATTTTGGTACATGATGTAATTGGTTGATATATTGTTCATGATTCTCTATTTTATTATTAACATATCTTTTGATGTATGGTATGGTACAAGTTTGATGCATAAATAGGTCCAAGGATCGTCATAGAGAGAATGGTTAATCTATGACCCGGTTGAATATAGGGGGAGACATACCCATAGGGGGATTAATTCTTCTTCCCATGATTCTAGGAGATATTTATCAGATGAATACCCAGAAAAGAGACCTATATTTGAAGAAAGAGCATTGAGGCATAATTCTAGGGGGAGCAATGGTCACAAGGGGAGTATGAATGATGTGTCTTCAGCATTACATCAGAGTGATATCCCTTGTTCAAAAGGGGAGAGATTATTCAGAGGAAGATCAAAGGCATTCAGACATGGGGAGTAACCCCAAGGAGAGTTCAAGCAGGGGAAACAACCCCAAGGAGAGAAGACCCTTTGACATTGATGTCAAAGGGGGACATATAGTCACATTGATGTGTTTGATGTTTAATGGCGAGAGATTGTCATAAATGATGGGGAGAGATAGTCACATTGATATGATTGATGACTATAGATGTAGATCATGCCTTCTCAACATGTTGACATCAATGAGTGGTGTTGACATCAATCTTGGTATTTTCATCAATGCCAACGGGGGATATTGTTGGATCATGTTGTCATTGATGCCAATGGTTTGATTGATTGATGTCAAAGGATTGATTTCAAGTGATTAAATGATTGGTTGATTTCAATGGATTGATTGATAGGATTGATTGATTGATGATTGATGAACAATTTATATGTATTTTCCTTGATGAGAATGATAGATGTCAAGTGGAAACCAATCGATGAAGATGGATCAATAAGTTATCATTGATATGATGCATAGATGAAGATGGATCAATGAGTTGTCATTTCTACATGATGAAGATGGATTCATTTTTATATGATTCATAGTTGGATTGATGAATAATTATAGTCTAATTATGGTTGATAAAGTGTACAAATGGATGCACTCCAAAGTGGTCCCCTTATGGTGAAAGCCCTCATGGGAAGAGGCTTTGCAGTTCAATTATCATAGAAGTACAGTTAAAGGACCCATGCTTGTATGTGGAAATATGATATGAAGATAAATGAAGTTGTTGGTGAAACTATCCTATATGGATAGTGTTGGGCATACCATTTCTGGTGGTATGTGGAATGTCACATAACTCCTCCCGGTTTGAGAGTTATCACCCTACAAAGTTCAAGGATTCCTATTGTCCCTTGACCAAGTTTGAGGAATAATTGGTCATATTTGACCATTTTCGGTACTCCGACATCCAGTCGGAGAAGGAGTGCATGGCGAAGAGGAGATCATGGGATCTCCGCCCTTTTTTTGGGATTTTTGGGAATATTGTAATGGGAAAGGGATATTGGCCCTTATTTAGGCCTTTTGTATGTATAAATAGAAGGGTAGGAGATGTGTATGAAGAGGGGGGGGTGTGATGTAAAGTGAATGGCTTAGTGCATAAAGTAGATCTATGTGATCATATGTCTATGTGACTGTAAGAGCTTTGTGCCTACTGTAAGTATTGTAAGTGTTGAGTGCACGGGTCAGGGGAGGACTTAGTGCTTGGATCTACTCGAGGAAAGAGGATCTAGCGAGCTATGCAGATCTCTTGTCCTAGGCAGGTTAGGATCTTGAAGGATTTTTGCTGTAACTTGGTTTACCGAAGATAATAATAGAAGAAGACTTTGTGGACATATCCCCAGGGTGGGAGTGAACCACGGTAACTATGTGTATATTTTTTTGTGCTCTGCTCTTATGTATTTATCTCTTTCTTGGCTAAGTGCTTGATGTGGTTAAGTAGATATAGTATGCTTTGTGTTGTGTAAGAATGAATGAACATTAGATCTGATATATGAGATGCTTAGTGCTTGATCTGTTGAATCTAACCTATCTTTCTGTGGATAATTACTTAGTATAAGTATTCACTACGATTCTCTGTGCCTTTTGTAAATTTGATTAATGAATGTATATTAAGGAATAATTGATGCTAAGTGCGCTGTAGGAAAGATAATCACAAATATGTGTCCCAGATGAGGTTGCAGACACCTGAGTCTTGCAACCACCCCTACCTCTACCTCGGGTGAGACTTCATCTGCTTCGCAGGTGTTTCTAAAAGGGCCAGTAGTTAGGGATTTGTTGGTGTTCTCTTGAGCGTTGAACTCTGGGTCTGCCCATGTGCCAAAAAATGGTTACATTGCCGGGACCTGGAACTGTGATTGCTGGGAACTGAAGAAGAAGAAGCTTTGTGTGAAATAAGCTCTGTGTGTAGATTTGTTACCCTAGTGCACAATGTTCTATTTGCACTGTGAAGCTTTGTGCCAAGGAAAGAGGTCATATTTGAAGAAAGAGAGGTCAGATCTGAAGGAAAGAAGTCAGAACCGTGAATAAAGAGGCTAGATCTGCAAGAAAAAGGTAAGATATGTAAGCTCTATGCCTTGATAAAGGTAAGAATAGTTAAAAGTCTTAGATCTAGAATCTTTGTGCTTTGCAGAACTAAGATAAGTGAAATTGTTTTTGTTTCTAAAGCATGGATCTAGGTATGTTTGATAGATTATGTCCTAGATTCAAAAGTAGGGCATTAATAGATGAAAGAAAATTTGATATGAATAGATCTAATAAATGTAGTGATAGATATGTTATACCTATGCATTGAAAGAATGTATGGACTAACAAGTGGATGCAAGATCCTATAAAAAAAATTTTGCAGGCTAGCCACCATGATCCTGGTGCGCATTCTAGAAGGAGTTGGGGAACATCTAAATGGATGAGAGGATTAGCCCTCTATTATAGTTGCAGAGGACTGAGACATATTGCTAGAGAATTCCCTAGGAGAAGACTTAGTTGCCTCTGTTGTAAGGCTATGGACCATGAAGTATTGGATTTCCCTAGAATGATTGCTAGGCTTGAGAATCTGAATATGGAACAAGCCAACCCTGAGGGATATTAAGAGACCAAGATTATAGCAGAAACCTAGAAAGAATCAGAAAACATATTTCTATAGATGAAATATACCTTGAATGACTATCAACATGTTAGGCTATCAGATATCTTCAAAGAAAAGGAGAAAATCGAAGAAAGAATAGGGGACTTTGACATTGACTGTACTCTTGATGGAGAAACACAAGTGAAAATTATGCCATATAGAACTTGGGAAGCTATAGGAAAGTCTACCATGATACCTTCCCTAGGAGGAACAAGTTTCTTCAGAGGAAAACTAGTAAATCTATGTGGAAGACTCGCTCGGATACCTATGACTGTCAATGGAACTTCGAACTTCAACATAGGAAGACTTTGAGATCATTAAATTTGTTGAAGATAGCACCTCATTTACCATGCTCATAGGAAAACCTTGGATTGATAGAGAACAAGCCAGACAAAAAGAAGAAGAAAAAGTTTTGGAACAAAAGAAGCAAGAGTTAAAAGACTTTATGACCAGAAGGATCGCGCACTTGATTGAAGAACAGAAGAACAGATCGCAGATATTCAATATTAGCAACTCCGATGTCGAAGCTAAGAGAACACTTGAGGATCCACAGAAGATTGAGCTACCTATTTTTGATATAGAAGAAGTATTATCAAGGAACCCTAGAAAATATTTTCCACAACGCAAAGTAACTAAGACCACATAAGATAAACTTGAGAATGGTAAAAGAATTACTGAGACGAGGCTCACTAGGAAGAAGGCTAGGAAGTTAAGAAAGAAAAGGGTAATACTGTAAGGTTACAAGAGGTTCTAGAGGACACTTCATAGCAAGAATAATTGCAGAATTGGAGCTTCGTGGAGATATCAGAACAACGACAGAGAGTACTTTGCCATGATGAAGCAATATAGTCATTGGAACTGATATTCCCATTCGACCACCACTCCGAACGGATTGAAAAAAAGTTATGGGTTACCACTAGACCGTTGGATAGAACCAGAATGGATAAGAACAGAGTTAATGAAGGCCAGAGGTTCATTGCAAGAACCCCATTGCTGAGATTGCCTACTTAACAGAGAAAGGATGCACAGGAGAAACTTGACTTACAAGCAAAATGGGAGGAGGAAAAATACCAGTTACAATAGAGGAAGGACCAGTTACTAGCAGAGAAAATTGAAATACAAGAAAGAGTTCATAAGGGACTGTGCTCCATGAAAATCATAGAAGTGAAGATGGAAGGTTGTCTTCCGCAGTAGGTGAACCAGCTGGAAGAAGTAATCCAACAAATTCAACACCGAATCATGGACCTATAGCTCTGAACCGTGCCTGAAACACCCCAAGAGATAAGAGATCTAATAGAGGCCACTGCTCGAAGCGTAGTCGCCCGATTAAAAAATTTGACCTCGAAATGTAGGCAATTAAGCACCAGAAGTGCCCAGACCTATGAAACCCTTGCAGAGAGAATCCATAATTGTAGACATTGGAGGCACAACTCCAGGAGGTGAAGCAACATGTAGATAGACTTCATATGAAGTTGAAGGCCCTATCAACTATAGAGAAAATGAAGTGATCCCACGAGCAATGTGTCGCACAACAATAGATCCACATGATCCAGAGCAAGGTCATGGAAGTGACGGAGCAACTTCAACCTTTGCAGGATAAGGCATGTCAACTATTTTTAGAGATTGAGAACCAAGGGAAAGAGAAGCACCTAGAAGGACCAGTGAATAACGCACTCATCCCATATTTTTCCAAGCATGAGGAGAACAGGTCGTGATTATAGCAGATAAGCACCTAGAAGGACCAGTGAATAACGCACTCATCCCAGAGTTTGCCAAGCATGAGGAAATTACAAAGCAGCAGGTCGAAGTAGCTCGAGCCAAGCTCGAGGTGTTTGAAGTGGAACGGGTCATACCTAAGTGACTCGGGATGAGTCACAGGTGAGTGTTGGGGGCCTGTTGGCCCTTAACCAAGTTTGAAGAACAATTGGTCTTATTTGACTATTTTCAATACTCCGACATCCAATCGGAGAAGGAGTGCATGGCGAAGAGGAGATCACGGGATCTCCACCTCTTTTTTGGGATTTTTGGGAATATTGTAATGGGAAAGTGATTCAGGAGCATCTCTCAAGGCCAGCTACATGCCATCTATCCAACACATCAAAGCACACATTCAATGGAAGGAGAGAGGCGCAACCCTCTCATTTTTTCAAAATTTGAAAATTGTATTAAATGTTGTAAGGATGGTAGAGCCAAAAGACATGCATGTGTGCAGGCTTTAGATAAAATTTTCCTTAAATGGATGTAAGGATGAGATATAGATCCCATTCATACTGGACAACCATTCAATGTAATTGAATGTAAATTAATGAGAGTTGGTGAGATGGAGGGAAGAGCTCGAGGAGCCCCTCTTTGTATCTAGATTTAGTTCGGAGAGTAGAACAGAGAATAGGTTAGAGAGAGAGTTTTTGATATTGAGACAAAACATAAGGGAGAAGAGAGGAAGCTGTGACTCTATTGTAGTCCGAGCTCACATTGTAAAGAGGCATTTCATATTAATACAATCATAGTAGTTTTTCTTACATGTTATTCTATGTATGTTGATGAATGTGTTTATGTGTTTATGATATGCTATAGATGTATGTTAGATGTGCATTTGCAGGGATAGATAGATTTTTCTATCTGTGGGTTTACTGATTTCACATATGGTTCTTTGAGGCTTCATGGAAGAGGTTGCATGATAGAATGTTGTAGGTTCTGTAATCCAGTGCATAGAATACACTTCTAAATTCTACAAAATTTGGACAGAGTCGTGCCAAGCGGGTGCACCAGAGGAAGTCTTAAACTCGAGGGGGGAAGCCTCAAGGTTTGTGAACACCTTGGAGGTGAAGACTATGTAGAGGAAGGCACAGAGAGGAAATAATCACTAATGGTTCTATGAAATCTCTGCCAGGAGGGCATTGAGTAAGTGCATAGAGTACACAAAAGGAACTCAATTCACGGTCAGAGAAGGAGAAGTGTCAAGGGAAGAGATTCATAGGGTTATCGAACACTCTGTAGGATCAACAAGGAGTTCTTGAACATAAGTTTCCAGAGGAAACTTATATCCCTTCAACGAGATAAAGGAATATATATCGTTGGTGTCCAAGCAGTTGAAGCTCAGGAGGTCGAGAACGAGGCTCCCAATAAGGTGCCAAATTTCCCCTTTGAAGGAAAAGACAAGGGCCAAGTCCCTTAGAGACTGATCGAATTTGAGAAGCTCAGGAAGAATAGTGTAAATGTGTGTAAGGACCCTGCAAGGAGTCACAGAGGCCAAGAAAAACCCTTTGAGGTTTCAGAGTTGCCAAAGCTCAGGAAGGATAATGTTTTTCAGAACACATGCGAGACCCAAGGTCACAGGGTTTGCAGAGAAATCAAAGGCCATAGCCTTTGAGACACGGAAAATATTATAAGGAAGGAAGGAGAAGTGTGAGCTCAGAAGGATCACAACTATCATTGATTTGAACACTGGAGAACAGATCTAGATCGTTCAATCCATGTCTAGGCACACAGGAGGAATGCACACAGGTAAGTTGGGTCTGGGCCATCAGATCTAGTGCGGAGGAACGATAGCCATCAGATCTAGGAGAAGATGCACATGGGTTACTCTCATGTATGTATTGGCGATAAGGACTTGTAAAAGTCCCAGAAGAAATCAGGATCATCCATTTGAAGAACACATGGTGAGCGGTCAGGGTTTGGAGAAAACTCTGAAAGTTTGTAGGCCGTCAGATCCAGGGAGGATCTGAATCGTAAATTTGGAGTCATTGGATTTCAGGAGTCAGAGATTCAAAGGACAAGGGAGGAGACTGCACTCCATGTCCCTGAATCACGAAAGCCAAAGGATTTGGAGGAGTAGCACTAGGTCATAGGATAGGGTTACATGGAGAAGGATTAAGGGAGGAGCCAAAGAGCCATTAGGTCCATTTCGATATTTTGGTAATTCCGAGGACAAGGAGTCAGGGCACTTTGCGTTGAAAACCACGAAGTCACGAAACGTGATGTGTCTTTGGAGTAGGTTGTGGTCACGGAGGAAGTCATCACATGGACCGCGATTTGGGTAGGGGCTAATCGTCATTGAGCCCAGTTCAACATTTGGGGATTGAAGAGTCAAGAGACTCAACATCAAGATTCGTAAAGTCGTGAAATGCGAAAAGTGCCCTATGGGCTTAGCCAATGGTCATAAGTCATGGTCACATGGAGGAGGGGCCTAGCTTGAGGGCTAGTGCTCACACTGTTTTGAATTAGCGTTGAGCACATGTAGAGAGAGGCATGGGTATTTTGAAGGACCTACGTGTGAAGTTTGAAGGACCTGTGGATCGTTAGAAGGATTCCCATGAGGAATTGTTGAGCTGCTCCATCTTAGCACTGCGGGGAGATCGATCCTGTGTGGATCCCTGCCAAGGAAGGAGGTCTGCATCAAAGTGGTATCAGAGCCACTTTCTGTCTGTATATTGTAGGCAGACGGAGGCAAAGGAGGAATAGAAGAAAGCTGTTATTTTGGTTTTCAGATAGCAAGCAGGAGATACCAGATATAGTCTGATACCATCAAAGTGGTATCAGAGCAGGAGTTTTCCCGTATATTTCAGGAAAAAGAGGAAGTGAGATGAAGAAGAGCCTGTAGGAGACAGGTAAAAGGTGAAGGTTGGTGTGAGACACAATAGTCAAATGGTACAGTTAGGTGGACTGTAGGAGATGCTAGAAGTTCTCTCAGTTGCAGAGTGACAACAACAGACTTGCCAAGAGGGCAGGTAGAAGGCAGAATATGGCTATTAAAGGCCATGAATGTGGTCAAGGAAAATAACACCAACAGAAGGGAAAATATGATATGTATAAGGAAATCACCGAGATAAGAGCGAGGATGGAGGAGCTTGCATTTCGAATGCAACAGAGTGAAAAATCGCGATGGGTATATGAATGGCTCATGAAAACGGAAGTAAAGTGGCCAGTCAAGGAGATGTTGGCTCGAAGGCAGTGGAGACTACTGAAGGGATTGATGAGGTATGTGGAAATCCTTAGATATGAAGAGGAGATGGTTCATGTGTGTGGATCAGAGTCTAGGAGGAATCTCAGTGATAAGGAGGAAGATATATTGAGCAGATATCTCATAAGCTACCAAGAGGGAAGTGAGGAACTTTCAATTTTCCAGGTGGGCAATATGAAGAGGTCACAGGATGATCCCAAAGACTACCAGGAGGTCAGAACACAAAATTTGGATTTCCAGGTAGGCAATGAGATGGGATCATTGGAGGATCTCAAATACTGCCAGGTGAGTAGCGTAGAAATCCCATATTCCAAGTGGGAAAGGGAGATAAGATGAGACTGTCTTAAAGTCTCATGAACTCATGGATGAGTTTGGTTCAACGAGAGGAGTTAATAGAGAAGGATCAGACACACTTTCTGATCATTGGGGGAATTGAAGTATTCCTACCACATATCCCAGGGGAGGCCAAAGCCTGTGTTGTAGATGCAACAACAGTAGGAGAAGGACATCCAACAATGACTGTCAAAGAGGAAGAAATGATGTAGACATCAAAATATTCCCCAAGAAAAGAAGAACATGGATATAAGATACTCACTTCATGGGAGTTGGACTTAGAAATGCTGGAGGATTGGTTAAGCCATCCAGAGCCAGTAGATGACTATTGAGAGCAGACAATCATGCAGATGTTAACAAAGGATATTTCTAAGGAATTGCTCAAACATTTTAGCCAGGGAGTTGAACAGATGATGATGACTGCAATGCCGAGGCATGCAACAACAGATGAAGGAAAATTCTAGTCTAAGGAGTAGCTAGAGGAAGCTATAATTCAACCAGCACAAGGGAAAATGGAAGAAGCAAGTTTGTCAGAGAAGGTGACTGAAAAACAGGTCAGTCAAGAATATAAGACTACAGAGATAGACTTTGTAGCAGGGTGGCAAGTTGAGGCCATAGAGGAAGAAGATGGCATGGGAGATCTATTTGATCTACCCATTTGCAGGGAAGAAGTGCAACAGAGCAGGCTGCAAAAGGAGAGCCAGCCATGAGAGCAGTTGGATGAGATAATTGAGGAGTTCAGAAGGATGATGATCAGATAATCATAAGCGGTCAACAAAGGGAAGCTGAGCAGAGGATAAGCTACCATAGTAGTAGGGAAACATAAGAAACAATATCAGCGAAGTGATGGAGCGGTGGGACATCTCCAAAGAACTGTTTGGGATCCAGGCGGATTTCGACAGCCATGCTGGGAAGCTCATGAGCAGGAGCTCATGAATTTATCACAGAAGAGGATTATGATGTAGGAGCATCACTCCAAGCCAGCTACGTGCCATCCAACCAACACATCAAAGCATGCATTCAATGGAAGGAGAGAGACACAAACCTCTCATTTTTTAAAAATTTGAAAATTGTATTAAATGTTGTAAGGCTAGTAGAGCCAAAATCCATGCATGTGCGCAGGCTTTAGATAAATTTTTCCTTAAATGGATGTAAGGCTGAGATCTAGATCCGATTCGAACTAGAAAACCATTCATTGTAATTGAATGTAAATTAATGAGAGTTGGTGAGATGGAGGGAAGAGCTCGAGGATCCCCTCTTTGTAAAAAGATCTTCTTTGTATCTAGATTTAGTTCAGAGAGTAGAACATAGAATAGGTTAGAGAGAGAGTTTTTGATATTGAGAAAGAACATAAGGGAGAAGAGAGGAATCCATGACTCTGTTGCAGTTTGAGCTCACATTGTAAAGAGGCATTTCATATTAATACAATCAGAGTAGTTTTTACTGCATGTTATTCTATGTATGTTGATGAATGTCTTTATGTGTTTATGATATGTTGTAGATGTATGTGGGTTTATTGATTTTGTGTCTGGTTCTTTGAGGCTTCATGCAAGAGGTTGCATCAAAGAACATTGCGAGTTCTGTAAGATAGTGCATAGAATGCACTTATGAATTCTATGGAATTTGGACAGAGTCGTGCCAAGCAGGCACACCAGAGGAAGTCTTAAACTCGAGGGGGGAAGCCTCAAGGTTGTTGAACACCTTGGAGGTGAATACTGTGTAGAGGAAGGTACAGAGAGGATAGAATCCCTGAGGGTTCTGTGAAATATCTGTCATGAGGGAATTGAGTAAGTGCATAGAGTGTGTAGAAGGAACTCAATTCGAGTTCAAAGAAGGAGAAGTGTCAAGGGAAGACCTTCACAGGGTTACTGAATGATTTGTAGTCTCAACAAAAAGTTCTTGAGCATAAGTTGCCAGAGGACACTTATATCCCTTCAAGCAGAGAAAGGGACAGAGACCATTGGGGTCTGAGAAGTTGAAGCTCAGGAGGTCGAGCGAGAGGCTCCCAAGAAGGCACCAAATTTCCCCTTTAAAGGAAAAGACAAGGGCCAAGTCCCTTAGAGGCTGAGCAAATTTGAGAAGCTCAGGAAGAATAACACAAATGTGTGTAAGGACCATGCAAGGAGTCATAGAGTTTCCAAATCTCAGGAAGGATAATGTTTTTTGGAACATAGGCGAGACCCAAGGTCATAGGGTTCGCAGAGAAATCAAAGGTCGTAGCCTTTGAGACACTTAAAATATTCTAAGGTAGGAAGGGGAAGTGTGAGATTAGGAGGATCATAACTATCGTTGATTCAAACACTAGAGAAGAGATCTGGACTGTTCAATCCACGTCCAGCAAACAAGAGGAACGCGCATAGGTAAGTTGGGTCTGGGCCGTCAGATCTAGTGCGGAGGACCAATAACCATCGGATCCAGGAGAAGCTGCACGTGGTTTAATCTCGTGTATTTTCTCGTGATAAGGACTTGTCAAAGTCCTAGAAGTAATCAGGACCGTCCATTTGAAGAACATGTGGCGAGTAGTCAAGGTTCAGAGAAAACTCTAAAAGGTTGTAGGCCATCAGATCCAGGGAGGATCTGAATCATAGATCCAAAGTCATCGGATTTTGGGAGTCAGAGATTCAAAGGACAAGGGAGGAGATGCACTCCATATCCCCAAATCATGAAAGCTGAAGGATTTAGAGAAGTATCCCTAGGTCATAGGATAGGGTTACATGGAGAAGGATTAAGGGAGGAGCCAAAGAGACATTAGGCCCATTTCGATATTTCGGCAATTCTGAGGACAAGGAACTGGGGCACTTTGTGTTGAAAACCCCGAAGTAAAAAAACGTGATGTGTCTTTGGAGTAGGCTGTGGTCATGGAGGAAGCAATCACATGGACTGAGATTTGGGTAGGGGATAATCGTCATTGAGCCTAGTTAGGCATTCGGGGATTGAAGATTCAAGAGACTCGACATCTGGATTCACGAAGTCATGAAATGTGAAAAGTGCCCGCTCTATGGGCTCAACTAGTGGTCATAGGTGGTGGTCGAGTGGAGGAGGGGCCTAGCCTGAGGGATAATCCTCACATTGTTTTGAATTAGCTCCGAGCATTGCATAGAGAGGCATGGGTATTTTGCAGGATGTGCGCATGAAGTTTGAAGGACCCATGGATCATTAGAAGGATTCCCATGAGGAATCGTTGAGCTGCTCCAACTTAGCACTGTGGGGAGATCGATCCTACACGGATCCCTGCCAAGGCAGGAGGTCTACATCAGAAAGGGATATCAGCCCTTATTTAGTCCTTTTGTATGTATAAATAGAAGGGTAGGAGATGCGTATGAAGAGGGGGTTGTGTGATGTAAGGTGAATGGATTAGTGCATAAAGTAGATCTATGCGATCATATGTCTGTGTGACTATAAGAGCTCTATGCCTACTGTAAGTATTGTAAGTGCTGAGTGCACGGGCCAAGGGATGACTTAGTGCTTGGATCTACCTGGGGAAAGAGGATCTAGAGAGATGCACAAATCTCTTGTCCTAGGAAGGGTAGTATCTTGAAGGCTTTGTGTTGTAACTTGGTTTACTGAAGATAATAATAGAAGAATACTTTGTGGACGTAGCCCTAGGGTGGGGGTGAACCATGGTAACTGTGTGTATGGTGTTTTGTGCTTCACTCTTATGTATTTATCTCTTTCATGGCTAAGTGCTTGATGTGGTTAAGTAGATCTAGTATGCTTTATGTTGTTGAAGAATGAATGAACATTAGATCTAATATATGAGATGCTCAGTGCTTGATTTGTTGAATCTAACCTATCTTTCTGTGGATAAGCACTCAGTATAAGTATTCACTGCGATTCTCTGTGCCTTCTGCGAAGTTGATTAATGAATGTATATTAAGGAATAATTGATGCTAAGTGTGTTGTAGGAAAGATAATTATAAATTTGTGTCCCAGCTAAGGTTCTAGACACTCGAGTCTTGCAACCATCCCCGCCTCTACCTCGGGTGAGACTTCATCTTCTTCGTAGGTGTTGTCGAAAGGGCTGGTAGTTAGGGATTTGTTGGTGCAATCTTGAGCATTGAACCCTGGGTCTTCCCCTGTGCCAACAACTCCCATGTGATGGCTTGAATCTGCATAAGTTCAAAGAAGTCAAAGTGCCTTAAAAGAAGAAATCATTATTTAAATGATAAATTAAAGTGACTAAGTCAAGGTGGATTATTTAAATAATAAAAATAAGTGATAAAATCAAGAAGGAATATTTAAATGATAAATTATTGGGGAACTTCCTATTTATGGAAAGTGGTTAACCCTAAAATAAGGAAAATAGGTTAAGTGACCTAGAGAATGAAAGTATACATAATATAGCAATGGTATCTTGCAAAACATCCTTGGAGTGGATCAATGAAGAGATTCTTGTGAGATTATCTGTTGGAGTATTGATGGAGAGCCTCTGGTGAGAGATTATTGTGAGAGCATCTTTGGTGTGGTTCTCTTGAGCATGATTGAAGATCTATTATGAGAAAGAGAGCGCGAGGAGAATCTCATGGATGCATCAAATTTTCGGCAATATCGAAGATCTTGACGACAAAAGTCTCGGAGCTTCATAAACCCTATTTCCGAGGTGTACACGAGCTGTAATGGGCCAGGGCATGTACATACATGGGATGTATGAGGACAAGGTGCGTACAATGGATAAAATCATGGAGATTTGTGTTTGAGATGACGATCGTCTATTGAAGACTGAAACATGTTCCAGATCTTCATTCTATGGGCTCATATCTATCACTGAGACACTGGTATGGTTACATTATTGTCTTGATGGATACTATTGTTTGTTGTGTTGTGAATTCTTAGGGAATTCTTGGTATGGTTGTTGTGATATGATTTATGTTGGTTGATGGAGTGAGAAGTATGCTTGTGATTCAATTGTGATATGGATACTATGGTATATTAGTTGCTTATACATGATTGAGTCAACATTCATATTGATTGGTTGTGGAGCATGAGTAAGCTATTGGAGAGCTTGGATGTGTTGTGACTGGATGGTAGTCAGTTTGGAATGTGGAAGACATAATAAATTCTACTTGTAGGTTGCAGAGGATCTGAGTATGTGATGAAAAGGATAAACCCTAATAGCTCAGAAGGCATACGTAGGTTGCTGTATATATTGGCCATGTACATACGCGGGCTGTAGTGAGCTAGGGCATGTACACACACATGATGCACTATTGACAGGTCATGTACCTATTGTTGATTGATATCTATTGAGGATTGTTGCCTCATCTCAGTTGGTGTTGAGTGTGTAAGCCGAGTCTTGCATTATAGAGCTGGTTCTCTTGTAGAGTTGTACTCTATTTAGTTGTTGCTGAAAAACCCCAAGGATTGTAGTCCGTAATAAAAAATTTTTTTTACATACATCTTGTGTTCTTTGTGTTCCTTATGGTGATGACATAAGATGATCTATGTTGTTGATATATGATACTGATATATGTTCACATCTACCTAGTTATAAATGATAGAAATGAGTAACAAGTAAATGTGGAATGCAATCTAATGTTTTTTGTGTAAGAGGGAAGTTTTGGTAAAAAGAGATCCACACTCATTCA
>ML814760.1:128242-140723 GCA_009831015.1 Picea engelmannii | reverse complement strand
ATCTAAATAAACCAGTGCTTTGAGAGACCAGATATCAGTTACAGTAGATAAAAAGGTGTGAAGAATACCATTCAAGATAACCAAGTACAAGAGATGTAGGGTCATACAAGACAGTAAAGAAACATATAATTCATATTCATGAGCTATACCAGAAGATAACAATTCTGAATAACTAAGTTGAACAAAATTAAATAACAGAGTAGTGGAGTATATGAAAAGACTGATATATAATAACCAAAGAAGACTGTGATTCATATAACATAACAGAGTCAAAGTACATAGCCAAAGTATTCAGGATTGAACCCTATGTTTGTCTTAAGTCTGTAGCTTTATAGCTTTACATCATAGTTCTCAGATCCTAAAACAATGGATTTGATATTCTAAAAATAGAAAGTAAACTATATTTACAAAAAACTAGGAAGAGATCCTCAAGATGAGGTCAGTTGATATCTGATGATCTTTAAGAATAGTAAAGTGCCGATAAAGTGCAGTCTAGATTCCCAAGGCTGTTTGATTTGGTCCTCCAAAGATAAAATTCGAATTTGGTGAAGTGTGCAAAAACCCTGATTTTCTGCCTTTGAAAAAGATACCAAAATCGATTGAAACACCTCTTCTTTCCCTTATCCATCAAAAATAGCCATTGAATCAGACTTGATAATTCAACAACTGTCCATTTGAAGCGGTTTCAAACCATTCAAACTCAAAAAATCCCGATTTGGGCAAAAATTCGGTCATTCTGGCAGTGACAGGCTTTCACCAGCTAATTTACCCAAAATCCGCTCCTTAGCTGGTGAAAAGCAGAGCTTTCACCAGCTAACTAGCAAAGTTCAAGACGAGTTAGCTGGTGAAAGCATAGATTTTTTTAAAATCAAATTTTTCAGTCATGGAGAGTCTATTTTACATGCTTGAATTGCCGATCGACATCTAGAAATCCTAAGCTTTCCAATGGTGCTTTCAAATCTGCATTTGGAGCTCAGGAAGCTAGTCAAATGTCCCCTGCAAGATTAGGCATCATTCTTTAAAAAATGCCAGTGCATTTTTTATCGCTAGCATACCCCATGCTCATCAACAATGTAGCCCAAGTATTGGACCCTGTTCATGCCAAAAGAGCATTTTTCCAAGTTGGCATATAGCTTGTGCTTCCGCAGAGTGCTCAAAACTGTTGAATATGCCGCATGTGCTCCTCCCAAGTTTTGTTGAAGACCGAAGGGTCCCAATACATCATTCATCAACCTCATGAAAGTGGTTGGTGCATTTCTTAAGCCAAAGGGCATGACCAACCATTCGAAGAGACCTTCTTTAGATTTGAAGGTTGTCTTCCAGACATCAGTTGGTTCGATGGGAACCTGGTGGTAGCCAGACTTGAGGTCAATCTTGCTGAAGAACTTTTCCCCCTTGAGTTGGTCAAGAAGGTCATCAATCCTGGGAATTGGGTACCAGTTCTTGACTGTGATTTTGTTTAAGGCTCTGTAATCAATGCAGATTCACCAAGTCTCGTCCTTCTTCTGCACCAATACAATCGAGCTTCCGCAAGGGGGGGAGTTGGGTTTGATGTGCCCCTTTTGAAGAAGTTATTGGATCTGACGTTTGATTTCATCATTTTCCATCATCGAGTGACAATAGGCTGGTCCATTAGGTAGAGGCACACCGAGGGTCAGATCAATTGGATGCTTGACTTGGTAGTGCATTGGTACCCTGGTGGGTGAGGAGAAGATGTCTCTGTATTCTTCCACGACCCCGTCCACTCGCTTCTGTTGCAAAGAGAGTCTCTTTGTAGAGGCCACATATGTGACGAAGACCTTATGCTTACTGTGAGCATGGATGACAAAGAAGATGAACTTCTCGGTCTATGAAATGACCTTACTGCATTGCTTAGCAGAGTTTAAAGAAATAACGGTAGGCGGCACTACCTCTGGTATCCTGTACAATTGTCTACCCAAAGTAATAATAACACTGCGAGGTCTAGACTCATACACAACATGACGCTTCCAAAAATATGGTTGTCCTAAAAGAACATCACAAAATTCAAGGGGAGCAATATCACACAATACATCATCTTTGAAAGGCTTGATGCTATAGGGAAGTCGACACTGTTGGCTAACACAAAGATCTCTTCCTTGGAGAAGCCAACTGATGGTGTAGGGCTGTGGGTGCGGTGTTGTTGGCAGGTCCAGCTGCTTGATGACCTCTGTTGAAATTAGGTTCTTTTGACTGCCGCTATCGACAATTAAATGAAGCAAATCCCCCTTTACCCACATCCATGAGTGAAAGAGGTGTTCCCCTTTCTCTGGTTCACTTGGCCGGACTTTGGTGGTAGCGATAATGGCACTGGATTCAACATCGATAATCCACTTCCCTCTTTTGGGATTTGATTCGGAATCAGAATCGGCCTCTGACTTGGAAGCCTTCAGCTCAACCACGAGTGACTGCTTGGAGCAACATTCTTCAGTGTTGTGCCAAGGGCTTTTATGGTACTCACACCATTTTCCTGTGTAATTCTTTGTCTTCTCATTGCCCTTCTTGTGTTGCGGTTTGGACTAGTTGTCCTCAGAGTGGCCCTCTTTGCTCTGTCCCTTGCTGTGTGGGTTGGGGCCACCTTTGCCTTGCTTCGACTATGAGGAGTTTGCAGATCCAAACTCTCGCCTCTTTTGCTTAAATTTCGGCTCGATCTTGACAGCATATCTATAAGCCGTACCCAATGAGGTGATGCCCAAAAATCCATTTCCGTTTGAATGTATTTATGCAAACAACCACAGTATCTGAGTACTAGATGTCACTCAGAGTCTTTGATACCCAATTTGGTGCGTCGGGTATGGAAAATATTGGTGAAATTTGGTACTGTCTGGTCCCTTTCTCGACGCAGGGTGGTCCATTTGGTGTACTGGTCCTTGTAGCTTCCAACAGGGTAGTATTGTTCTTTAATGGCATCCCGGAAAGAATACCATGTAGGGGCAACCACAAATATTGCAGATTCCTCTATGTCCCTTTGCTCAGAGTAAGTGTCCCACTAGTCCTTAACATGGGGGATGACCTCGAGGAGTGCAAAAGTAATCTTTTCCCTATCGAAAAAATTGTGGACTGAAAAATACCCTTCAAGCAGACTCAACCATTTATCTACAACATCTGCATCTATCAGTCGTTCAAATAATGGAATATCAAAATTTACCTATACCTTGAAGGGGGTTGCATGGCCGCTTGATGAAGATGCTTCTCCTATGGGCAGCCATCGAAGGATCTATGCAAAGTTGTCCATCATTTTGTTCCTTTGTCGCGGAAGGGCTTCCTCGAGAAACATTTTAAAAGGATCTCCTCCTCCATCATATTTCTTTTCGTCTCCCATGGGTTGTTGTCGGGCTTGGCATGATCGATCTTGCAACGAATCGATTGGTTCTAGTCCCAACTTCTTGTACCCAGAGCTTGTCGAGGACATGCACAAAGAAAAATAAATGAAGAGCAGACCGCTCTGATACCACTAATCCGGATTTAGGAGTGGAACAAAATGATTAACATAATGAATACAATAAACACAGAGATATGAAGACCAACACATATATCCAGTAAACAATATCTTTTATTGAATAAATGAAATAGGTTGAAACTATAAAACTGCAAAACTAAAACACTTGCTCGAATGGTGGTAGTTATCTCTGAGAAGAGATGTGGTTGCTACGCGGATCTGTCTGAGCATAATGATTACAATGGGCTCTAGAGGCCTTTTTGATATTACTCATGAATTCCAAAACCCTAGACATCCAAAAACCTAACCCTAGGAGGTGAAATGACAAAGGTCATGTGGGCCCCAATGGGTAAGTTGGTACCTCAACTTCATGGGGTCGTAACTTTTTCATACGACCTCCATTTTAGGCGCGTGATAGCCCGTTGGAAAGGTCTTTCATAGAGCTACACATTCCACCATAAAAATTTGACTCAGTGTACATTTTGACTAGGGCGAGCCAAAAAAAACACTGTTTAGGGCTCCAAAACACCCTTGGAAGTACAACAAGATGTGATGACATGAAAACATACAAAATAAGCCAGTTGGATTAGGTGAGAGGTCACCAGTATCCACCTGGAAGATGTGTAGGGATTTATATAGCCCCAAAAGTGTAGAACCCACAATTACAAAGAAGTACAGAAGAATGTGTTGAACTAAAAGCAGACAAGAGGAGCTAGTTGGAATAGGTGGGTGGCCACCAATATCCACCTGGATCAAACACCAATGCCGCTTGATAAATAATCATCCCACATGGCCTTTATCGTTATCAAGGGGGCCATGCTTGAACATATACCTTACGAGTAGAGTATAGTGCTCAAGGTAATGACTTTTAGCCCACAACACAAGTTCATGTTTCACACACAAATTGTGGGACAAAACACTAAAGAGGTGATAAGGGGATGGGTCAAACTAAAAAATAATCGAGACGATGGATGGACGATTTTGTTCGAAACATGGTTTAGTAAATAAATTAGGAGTTTACACAAATATAAATTATTTTTAGGGTTCATGGACACATTATCGAACCTTGATCATGATACAAGACCTTTATAACGAATTTGTATTTCCATTATCAAAGCATGGTTCTTCTAAACTATGAAGACTAAAAAATTATTTTAGGTCTTGTAGTCCATGGTTTATCCTTGAACAATGACACAAATCCTTTGTAAGGCAATAATATTCACCCAATTATAGGGTGTCTTAGACAATCCACGCCCTTATAATAATTAATAATGAATAATATTCCTAATCTTGTTTTCATGGCAATTGAATTTAAAACATAACTGTAATTAACACTAATCACTAGATGCAATGCAAGTGGTATTCCACCATACTCACTTTCCTTGAATATTTAGACCTCATATCAATAAAATATTAAAGAAAAACAATTCAATACCAAAAATGAAAACCAATAGGTTCATATTAATAACAACATTATCATATTGTTAGAGGCATGAAATAGATACTTTGAAGCTAATTCCCTTGTTGAAGGTTGTGAACATATTTCAATTATGCATAGTCATGTAAAAAGAAACATGAATTAATAGTATCTTATGATTGGAAAAAAAAATGCTATGTTATGACACTAAAAGAGCAAAGCTCCATAACCTTGTCATATGCAACGTGCATTGGGTGCTCGCATGATCAAGTATCGAACTTTGCTGGGTGGATTATAAGCAAAGAACACTTGTTGTTTATCCACGTGAACTATAACCAAATGCCTAAAAATCAAAACGCTAATGCGTTACACCCAACGCATTATGTAATTGGGGTTTTGAATGGGAAATGGTCCTCTAATTTCCACCGTCCACCCAAATCGAATGGTTCAGGTATGAAAGCTTTGTCAAGTGTTTTTTTTCCTTTCACCAACTTTCATTTGGTCAAGTCGAATTGGAGGAGAGGGCGCTCTGCATGGTTTTGCATGCAAACGATTTCCAAAACTCAGCACTTCTCCTCATTCCTATGCTGATTGATGACCCGTATTATTCTTTGGATTGATGAACAAGCAATGGGGATTGGAGAAAGACTTGGAAAGCGCAATGGCACCCTCTACAAGGAGCAGAAGCAAGAAAACTTCAAATACACAGGCGTATCGAGCTGAGGTAGGCTCTATTGCATGAAAAATTCATACAATTTGCAATATGTTTGATGGGTAATGAGCCATTTGAGTTATGTAAAAACCCTCTAAAAGAAGCAATGGTAAAAACCCTCCATTCCCACCCTCTAAAACTCATGCAAAGCAGTAGTATTTTCATGTATATAAATGTTGCAATTGGAAGCCATAGCAATGGCTGTAGATACCTGAAGCCCTCTATTCCTACCCTCCACGCAATAGTATTTTCATGCATATATATGTTTCTTTTGGAAGCCGTAGCAATGGTTGTAGCTACCTGTCGATTTACTCATTGATAGGCTCTCTATTGCCAGCTTTTTGATATACAAGAGACGTGACAACTTTCTGATGTACCAAAGACGAGACAGGCACAGGCACTCACTGAGTTCTCACCCAGGCCTGGAATTTGACGTTTTATGGAACATTTTTCTTTTAAATTTTAGACGTATTTGACAGTTTATCCAAAGTCAAGCCCGTCAATAATTATAGAGACAGATTCACTAAAACTATCAGTTTGACACTAAGATTTCCAGCGAGCCTGTCACACTTATTAATAGTTGTCATCTTTAATATGGGTCATAGGCATATTGTGTTTCCCTTTTAAGCTCACGAGGGTCGGTTTCATTTTCACGTATTTCATTTTAAAACCATAAAGAATTGAAAGAATAGCATGATTATCTTCCTCTAGGGTTGAAAGAATTTCTTGATGAAGGTTTAGATTTCTAGGGTTGAAAGAATTGCTAGATGAAGGTTTAGATTATTGTGAAACTTTAAATTGGTCAGACTCACTTTAAACTCATATACAAGAGGACCATTGTTTATTCGATGAACATTTATGTTGAACTAGCCACCTTTTTTCAATGATAGAAGAAAGGGCTTCGAATGAAAGGTGACATCTTTCAGGAAAATCCCTTCAAAATAGGAGTCAGGACTTTGGGAATGGTGTGATTACTATGGGAGAAACAAAAATAATATTTTCCTTGACTCCTACATAGGACTTGGTTATTGTTAATTGCATTGGGACATGCCACTTGTATAGTTTAGAACATTGTCAAAGTGCTTGCTTATGTTTGGTGTTGGTGATATGGCTTTGATTCATTAAAGCTAGATCATATTCTCTTTCGTCTTTGGATGGAATTTATGAACATGTTGGATCAAGTGAAATCTTGTGTTAAGAAAATTGGGTAATGTTTTGGGAGGGTGCTTATATGTGATGCAAATTTTTCCACTTATAGGGCAAGCTAGAGGCTTTGCATTAAAGCTGATCTCACCGAATGCCTTCTTAAATATATAAAGTTGATGGATTGTAATACATTGTTTATTTAATGACTGTTTAACTAAACCCATTGAATGCCTACCATGCAAGACAAGGATTGAATTCCTACCATGCAAGACAAGGGTTGAACCATCAAGTCATGGCCCTCGAAAAACGACTACTAATCCCAACAATGATAATGATGTAGGTCCTTCTCAACCAATACCTATGGATATTCATAATGAATCCCCTTGTAGTAAAGAAGGAAAAACGATGCTTCCGACAATTATGATACCTCTAATCCAGATCCTTAGTGCTCTTGTGTAGATGGTGGTTGGAAGATTTAGCATAGTGGGAAAAGAAAAGGTTCTAACAATGTTAGGAGGAGCGCAAGCCATCCCATCAAATCATATCAAGGAGATGCGTAAGTGAAGAACGCATCCTAGAAAGATGTGGTTTTCGATCCTACTCCTTATAACCAGGGTGATTTCAAGGCGAGGTTGATTCATAATTCCTTTGAGGGATTGGATAGGAATGATCTCTCTTCAAGATTAATATTTCTATAGCTTCATGGAACATGTGGGGGATGATTCTTCCCTCCAAAAAGATGTTGGTTAGAGAATTGGTATTGGCTCAAAAATTGGATCTTCTTTGTCTCCAAGAGGTTAAAACCATTGGTTTTGATCTTTGTACTAAGATTTCTTTTTGTTGGAATGATGCTTTTTATTATACTAATCACGAGTAGGATTTTGTAGGTGATGTATTGGATGTGAAAACTTGGTTAGAATAAAACATTGTTACAATTGGTATGACATTTCTAAGATCACAAGCTTATTAATAGGTAAAATGATGGGGTTTTTTCTCTATTTATGATCCGTGCTTGTCAAGAAATCATGTTCAAGTTTGGAATTGGATCACAAATTCTCTCCTAAATGTTGACTAGATATTGATTGATCATTTTAATATGACAGAATGGGAGGGTGATAGGGATGGATGTTAAATTATGGTAGCTCGGACAGGTGCTTCTGCATTGACTCTGAGTCGAAGCATGCATAAGTCATCCATAAACTTTCTCAGGCTTACTTTATCAAAAAACACATCAATTAATTTTTAATTAATGCTGGCTTAGCTAAATTTAAGTGAACTTTATGTTATATCGCGATCGTTGATCTTGATCGATCTCGTCCGTTGATTGGGGTGATGATTACAAGGTTGGAGATATTGAGGTAAAAGAAGCCAAAAAAAGGAAGATCGACTCAGTGTGACAGGTGAGAGTTGGAGAGATGAGGAAGAGGAGAAGAGAAAAAGTTTGCAGCTGGAGGAAAATTGTAGAGGGAAGAGGGTGCATTTCCCAAGGTTGGGAGCATTTCCCAAGGCAGGGTGCACTTCCCTAGGCACCCATTTGTACAATAGATTTCAATGTACAGATTGGGCACGATACCCAAGGCGGATCCGGACAACAAAGATCCGTACAACACAGATCCGTATAATAAAGATTGGGTGCAAATCCCAAGGCGAGCTGCATGCAAATCTAGGCAGATTTTTGTTCTGGCTATGCATGGATTCCAAGGCAGATCTGTGGCATGACAAGAAAAGCTCCAATGGTGGGGCTACCTCAAAGGGTGAGAAGAAGAGAGACATGAGCAAAGTAAAATGCTTTGCATGTCATAAAATAGGGCACTACGCTAGTCAATGTCCAAATAGAAAGAAGAAGGGGAAGCCACAGGTTGCAGCTTCAACAGAGGTGGATGAGTTTTCTACTCAGTTTGAGAAGGAGTTCTCATTAGCGATATGCCTCTCTTCGACTTCAGCATCCACCAACATGTGGTACATTGATAGTGGTGCTTCCAGTGATATGACAAGAGTACGAGAGTACTTCACAGATCTTCTATCAGAGGGTGATGTAGATCTTGATATTGAGCTTGGCGATGACTCCACGATCAAAGCAGTTGGTCGAGGAATAGTCACGTTTTAGAGGGATTCTCAGTAGCTGATGAGAGTGAAGAAGGTGTTGTATGTTCCAGGGTTGGCAAATAACCTGATCTCAATTTCAGGTATAGAGGATAGTGGGTATGAGATTATTTTTCGAGATGTAAAGGTATTCATTCATCCTAGAGGATCTAGCTCCAGGACAACTAAGGTGATTGGGATCAGGAAGGGGAAGCTATATAGGCTCATGTTTAAGCCAGATCAGACATTGATTCACAACAATAGCATTGAACTGTGTGAGTTATGGCATAGGAGGATGGCACACTTGCACCATGGGGCTTTTAATGTGATAAAGGAGATCGTGATAGGTTTACCAGAGTTCAATGTGGGGCATTAGGGTGTGTGCACTTGGGAAGTATTCCAAAAATGCATTTCCAGCTAGTGATAGCAGGTCCAAGGGGATCTTGGATTTGATACACTCAGACGTGTGTGGGTCGATGTTAACTGTGTCCTTGAGTGGATGTTGTTACTGTGTAACATTTATAAATGATTTCTCCAGGAAGACCTAGATCTACTTCATGAAGATCAAGGATGAAGTCTTTAGTCGATTTCAAGAGTTTAAGGCTCTTGTGGAAAATCAGACATGAAGGAATATTAAGGTGTTGAGATCCGATTTCAAGAGCTTCTGTACACAGGCACGAATCAAGAGGGAGTTGAGAGTTTCGCACAACCCACAGTAGAATGGGGTTGTAGAAAGAAAGAACAGGGCCATCATTGGGCTGCGAAGACTATGCTACATGACTAGGATCTACCTATGTTCTTGTGGGTAGAGGCATGCAATACATCGGTCTACACATAGAACACAAGTTCTCACAAGGTGTTGGGGAGCAAGACTTTCGAGGAGGTTTTGACTAGAAGAAAGCCTGAGATTGGGCACTTTCACATTTTTGGGTGCCTTACATATTTTCATGTCCCTTCGGAGAAGAGGACGAAGCTGGAGCCCATTACAGAGGAAGACATACTTCTTGGGTTCAATGAGACTTCAAAGGCCTATAGGATTTATATTCTTGCACTGAGGAAAACAATTGTGAGGCGGGATGTGAAGTTCGAGGAGGATAAGGCCTTTAGGAGGTCGCATGGTTCACCTCCAGTAGAGACAGAGGAGCATGAGGCTCTGAAGGTTGAGAGAGACCTACAGATCCTCAATCTTCAAATCAAGAGGAGTAGGAGGCTCCTTCCATACAGGAGGCCACTACCACCACAAGGAAGAAGAGGCCAAGATGGCTTCAACAGAGCTTGAAAGATGCTCAGGAGCATGTGGAGGCTCCTAAGAAGACTTCCAGGGAGAGCAGGACACTGCAGAAGTATTCTAATTATATGGAACTCATGTGCGGCATTATTGATTTTGAGCCTTCCAACTTTGAAGAGGCTTTAAAGAGACAGGTGTGGTGGGATGCCTTGGTGGAGGAGTATTCCTCTATCATGAAGAATGATGTATGGGATATAGTGTTGAGACCGGAGGGTAAATCTGTGGTCAGTTCGAAGTGGATCTATAAGATCAAGCATGCAACAGATGGCAGTGTGGAGAAATACAAAGTGAGGTTATGTGGCGAGAGGGTTCTCACAGATAGAGGGAGTTGATTATGAGGAGACCTTCACACCAATTGCGAGGTACACTTCTATTAGGACAATCATTTCCATTGCAGTAGAGATGGGGTGGAGGATACATCATATGGATGTAAAGACCGCATTTCTGAATAGGATCATTGAAAAGGAGGTGTACATTGAGCAACCTCAGGGATTTGAGGTGCATGGGAGAGAGTCCTATGTATGCAGGTTGAAGAAATCATTGTACGGGCTCAAGCAAGCTCCCTAGCTTGGTATTCGAGGATCGATAGCTACTTGCAACAGATGGGCTTTGAGAAGGATCCTCTCATTCTTGTCTTGTATGTGGATATCTATTTCTTACTGGGTCAAAGAAGCTCATCGAGGGGTGTAAGTGAGATCTTGCTTTGGAGTTCGGGATGACGAACATTGGGTTGATACATTATATTTTGGGATTGGAGGTGTGGTAGAGGATAGGTCAGATTTTCTTGGGACAAGGAAAATATGCAGTGGATAGAGATGACGAATTGTAGGCCTATGTCTACGCCTATGACAACCAACTTGAAGAAGTTGAATTCTTTTGATTTTGATTTTTTTTATCCTACCTTGTATCGATAGTTGATTGTTTCTTTGATGTATCTGGTCAACACTAGACCGGATATCTATTTTGCTGTCAACACCCTTAGTCAGTTCATGGTTGAGCCAAGGAGGGTGCACTAGCTGACAACAAAACATGTGCTTAGGTACCTATGAGGTACGATAGATTATGTGTTGAGCTATGTTCAGGGGGATGGAGTCAGATTGATGAGTTACACAGACTCAGATTGGGCAGGCAGTGCAATTGACAAGAAAAGAACCTTAGGGTGCTGCTTCAACTTGTGATCGACAATTGTGTCTTGGCTCAGCAGGAAGCAGAAGTCAGTGGCATTGAGCTCTGCAAAGGCATAGTATATGGAAGCCAGTCAGGTGAGTTGTGAGGCCATATGGCTTCACAAGTTACTCATTGGATTATTTGGTCACAAGTTGCAGCATACCATCGTCATTCACTGTGATAATCAGAGTTACATTAAACTCTCGAAGAATCTAGTGTTCCATGACAAGTCAAAGCATATAAAGATCAGGTATCACTTCATTCAAGACTATGTTTAGAGAGGAGATGTCAAGCTTCAATACATTTCTATAGATGAGTAGGTTGCGTGCATCCTCACGAAAGCTTTCTTAAAGGGGAAGTTTGTGTTCTTTAGAGATAAGTTAGGGGTGGTGCAGAATACCTTCCTCACTAAGAGGAAGTGTTAAATTATGGTAGCTTGAAGAGGTGCTTCTGCATTGGCTCAGAGTCAAAGCATGCAAAAGTCATTCAGAAACTTTCTCAGGCTTACTTTATTTTTATAAAGTGACTTTTATCAAAAAGCACATTAATTAATTTTTAATTAATGTTGGCTTAGCTAAAGTTCATAAAGTAAAATTAAGTGAACTTTAGATTATATCGCGACCATTGATCTTGATCGATCTTTTCTATAGATCAGGGTGATCACTATGAGGTTGGAGATATTGAGGTAAAAGAAGCCAAAAAAAGGAAAATCGACTCGTGTGACAGGTGAGAGTTGGAGAGCTGAGGAGAAGAGAAAAAGTTTGCAGCTGGAGGAAAATTATAGAGGGTAGCAGGGCACATTTTCCAAGGCAAGGTGTGTTTCCCAAGGCAGGGCGCACTTCCATAGGTAGCCATCCATACAACAGATTTCAGCATACAGATTGGGCATGATTTCCAAGGCATATCCGTACAACAGAGATCCACATAGCACATATCCGTACACCAGAGATTGGGCACAAATCCCAAGTCAGGTTGCATGCAAATCGAGGCAGATTTTTGTTCTGGCTGTGCACAGATTCCAAGGCAGATCTGTGGCATGATTTTCAAAATTTCTGAGCCGAGTATAGGTTCATTAATTGATGTAATAAATTTTCTGTATTCTTCTTTGATTGGCCGAATCAATAAAACTCTCATTTTGTTGGTTTTCCCTTCAGGGTTTTTCCAGGGGTATTTACCAATGTTCCACCAAGACGGGGGGACGGGGGGACGAGG
>ML814760.1:113089-126328 GCA_009831015.1 Picea engelmannii | reverse complement strand
AGATCTGTAATTTTATTGTTTTCCGTGCTTGCATGCAGCTGAAATTTATTTTTATTGGAAGTAGAGATCAGATCTAAGCTTTAGAAAATTAACAATAGAGATGTGGCCCCTTTGATTTCATAGATGGAAATGGATGTATTAACTTCTTATAAAGACATGTGAATTGGAAGCAAGCACACCTAGATTATGGGCGTCAGTTTACATGGTCAAACAAATAGATAGATAATAGATAAGATAATTTTGTATATTGGTTTGTTTCAGTTTCTGTTGTGCATGCATGTTATTAAGCTCAGTTTATTTCTATTCATAAAAATCAGATCTGGAATTTTATTGTTTTCCGTGCTTGCATGCATCTGAAATTTATTTTTATTGGAAGTAGAGATCAGATCTAAGATTTAGAAAATTAACGATAGAGATGTGGCCTCTTTGATTTCATGGATGGAAATGGATGTATTAACTTCTTATAAAGACATGTGAATTTGAAGCAAGAACACCTAGATTATGGGTGCCATTTTACACGGTCAAACAAATAGATAGATAATAGATAAGATAATTTTATTAATGTCTTACTAATTGTCAAACAAATAGAGAATTATTGATAGAATTCAAGCGAGATTGGACAGAATTTATGCTCCCAAATGAGAGCTTTCTTTCTCCCATGTCAGTGTATGGTTTGTAGGTACTCTTTCACAATATGCAAGGTTATATTTTGTTACAATTTCTAATTTCTTCTATAACGAAGATTGTTAATGAAATATATTTGTGTTCAACATCACTCTTTAAATTAAATGTTTCTCATCTTTGTCTGAGGATTACTAAGATTCAATTGTGAAAGTATGCTTAATCGAGAGTCTAGGTCTTAGGGTGAAGGTGGATGGATTTAATGGTGGAAGGAAGTGACTAGAAGGAGTCTTAAATCCTTTCATGCATGGGGGAATATGGATTACATGTATAAAAGAAAAAGAGAGAAACAAGCAATGTGAAAATTGGCAGACGTTTTCCCCTTGGAGGAATATCTCCATAATGTTTCGTTACAAGAAGTAGTGAATGTCATAAAGGAGCAATTCCTTAGGCATATGGAAGAATATCATACTTGTGATGCCCATATTCAGTGTCGCTTGTAGTGGATCATAGAAATGATTGAATCTTCCAAGTTCTATTTTGACTATTTTAACTAGAAAAATGCATCTTAATGAATGATGGGTGTTATCGCACAAGTTGTAGGTCGGGCAAAGCTCGACCCAACCACAAAATGGCGACAACTAAGAGAACACCTACCCACTGTCACCTTAGGCAGGTATTCTCGTCACTTTAGAGATGAAAGAATCACCTCAAGGGGAGAATCTCGGGTGACCCTCGGGGTAAATGAGATGGAAAGTGGAATGATGGAAGTGTAGCCCCTATAGGTCAAGATACTAAGTGCGAAAAGGCTTGAGAAAGGGTCTTGGTGGTAGCCAATGGTTGCTAATAAGTATGAGTACCTTCAAAGGGTGATTGTACCTGCCTAAGACACAAGAACAAGCCAAGTATGCACATAGTATGTTAGGTGGACAAACAAGTTAGGCTTTGTTATCCCCAAGCCTAGGGATAACTAAGGAGATTATGTCTCGAGGCCCATAGGTCCTATACATGGAGTACCGAGAGCTAGATCGACTTGAGCATGGCCCTGGAGGGCCATTCCTTTTCTTCTTCAGTGCCTCCACTTTGTCAGCAACAACAACATCCATCACATCGGCCTGGTCCTGCAGAAGAAATGGATCTTGCTCTATGAGGTAATGAGTCCGGGTATCATGGTATGTGTCACTCTAATTCTCAAAACTTTTGAATATGTGCATTTAATTCTTTTTGCTTCTAACGTGTGCTTGGACCTTATGCCTTTCCACTCGACCACACCTGGGGGAAATGACAGGATTCCCTAGTAAGATGGTCCCCATAGGGTTTGAGTTGCCACTGGGGGGATTCATGAAAGGTCATTGTCCGTTCCCACCATAGTACATACTTACCACTTTCCATCTTTTTCCCGCTCATCCATCCCATTACACTGGTCCGGGCATTGGGTTGGCCAAATATCTAAGGGTTTTACCTTACCTTGTGGGAAGAAGGGGCTAAAGGCCTAGAGGGTAAAAGTAGTTGGCAAAAGATAAAAACCAAAAGAAAGAAACCTTGAGATGCTTCGCCCAGGGATACCCGAGAAAACAAGAAAAAACTTCTTGGCAAGAAACAGAGGGACCCATAAAAAATAAATAAATCAAGACCTAGTTGGAGGATAGGGGGTCTCATCATGAGCCAGCCTATTAGGTCCATGGGCATGTAGTGGTATGACACTACCAACAACTGGTCACCACGCCAGGGTAGTGGCTCTTGGTGGCATAGCCAAGAGAAAGGGGGTCTCATCACGAGCCAACCTTCTCATTTCCGTGAAATGCTTGTGGGTAACATTGCCACCACTGGTCACCACGCCAAGGCAGTGTCCCCCAATTGGTCTCTTGAAAGAAAAAACAATAAGAATAAAAGATAAAAGGCATGAATGGGCTTGGAAACATTTGCATCCATGACAAGGTGCAACTCACCCTCTTCAGAGGCACCCACAGGTAAGCCATACATTTCCTTGCTATCACCGCACCCATTGCCCAGACATCCCTTACCACCTCTGATGCAGGAGCATCGCCGATGTCAAGCGAGCGAGGGGCAAGCGCCAATACATTTTAAACACATGATAAATTGTTTAAAAAAACTTTTGAAGATAGATGCGCCAAACGTAAATGTGATAGTTAAGGAGAGGTGTACTTATATATTGTAAAGGACCTTGAGCGATCCGCTCTCGTCCATAGTAGGTAGAAGGCATTTATGTTAGTAGGTAGCTTTGAATTCTCAGAGTTGACAGTTTTAGGAGTGGAGGGAAAACGGATATAGACACCCTCATTGTGTAATGGTAACATAGAAGGAGGATGCCAATTGAGAGCATAGTAGGGAAGAACATTACCAAGAAGAAGGAGGAGTGAGCATACAGAGCTGGAACAGAGAAACTGTAATTGAAAAACACCCATGTACAGAGATTAAGTTAATATAAGAAGTCTTAATTCAGGTTCATGGCGTTGTAGTTATTTCTTGTATGTGTATGCTGAATGGCATGTTCATAATTTTACTCTTTCTGTTATACATTTGCTTTCTATGCTGTGTATGGATGATTTCTTGTTAAAGGTTTGAAGTCTGAGAGAGAAAGAGTTAGGAAATGAATTTCAATTGTTTCTCTATCTGAGTGAGGGTTCCTGCAAGGAGTGCAGTTGAATTGTCCGCAAGGAGTGCATTGACAAAAGGGTGCAGAGGTCTTATCTTTGAAGGCTCAGATAAGTTAACTCTTGTTCTCATTTCCTCAAAGGAGCAGTTAGGCACAGGAGTCGTGCAATGTGTGTACAGACCAAGCTTGAATCCAGGGTTTGAAACCTGAGAAGCTATTGAAGGATTGTCGCTGCAAGGAGTGCGCGGAGTTAAAGGAGTTCAACACCGAAGTGATTGAGGGTTGCCGCAAAGAATGCGTGCAGGAGGTTCTTGAAAGGTTTGAAGTCGTGGAAGACCTCAAAAGGATTCGAACCTGCTAAGTCATCGAAGGGAAGAGACGAACGGTCAGAATTCTTTGTAGAAAATTAGCGAAATCCCGCCAGCCGTCCGATCTGATAGAGAAGCAAGGAGGTTACGGTTGTTTCCAGAGTTTCAAGCTCAGGAGATCGTGAGTCGTTGGATCCTCATCTAGTTAACCGCCAGCCGTAGGATCTGATTGGAGTTACACGAGGGCTAAACTCTCGCAATCAGAGTGAAGGTCCCGAAAGGCGTCGGGATATCGAAACTTCGGAATTCGGGATATCGGGAGTCTAGAGGACAGGAGATCAGGTCACTTCATAGTGGAAACCCCGATCTTGATCTGGACCGTCCATCTGTTGGGACACGGGGTGAAGATCAAGCACCCGTCGGTATTTCGGCTACCGGGGTTTTAAGTTGACAGAGAAACTGCGACATCTGGGAATCGCAAGTCGCGAAATCCCGAGACTGAATCAGGACCGTCTGTTAGTTGAGACAGGTGGCGATAATCAAGAGCCCATCGACATTTCGCATGTCGGATTTTCAGGGTTCAAGAGGACAGGAGGATATCAGCATTTGACTTCGCGAAATCACGAATGATCGAGGACCGCCCATCGGTTGGGACACGTGGTAGAGATCGGAAGCCGCTGGCATTTCGGGATTCGACGTTTCGCGAATCCTGAAGACATGAAGCACAGACATTTCGGAACCGTGAAGTCCAAAACCCCGATAAGGTGGAAAGCTCAGGTGTGGGGCCGACTGACGTCATTCAGCATATAAGAGGTCGGGAATCGGAACTTCGGGAGTTCCGGGGAAATAACCCATAAGCATTTTAGTTCCCGAAACCGCGAAGTGACGAGGACCGTCCATCTCTAGGGGGGACGCGTGGCAACAATCTAGGTTTTCGAGGGAAAATCTCGAAAGGGAGACCATTTCGGGAAATCGGGATTCGGAGGATCGGGAATCCTGAGGACAAAGGGTCCATGCATTTCGGTATTCGAAAGCCTGAAATCGCGAAAGACTTAGGATTGTGATCATATGAAATCGTGGTCACATGGACCAAAGGTATAGTCCAAGGGGCTAACCGAAGTTAGAGCCGTTTCGGTATTTCGGGATATTGGAGATCGGGGGATTGAGAAGGCTGAGGTTCTCGACAACGGGGATCGCAAAACCCCGAAACCCGAAATTTCGGTCGGGAAGAGACCAGGTATACGGAGAAGCTGTGACAGGGGAAAGAGAAGGACCTGTGAATTGGGTTTTTAACAAATATCCTAGTGAGGGATCGAAAGAGCCACTTCGGCTCGAAGGTGAAGTTAGAACGATCCATTAAGACCGGGAGGTCAGTGCAGAGGCTTTGCCGAGGCAAAAGGTGACGTTTGCATCAGGTTTGGTATCAGAGCACAGAAAGGGTTCTTTGCTTTCTGTGGCAAGGAAAAGGAAGATTCACCATGCCACCAAGAAGAAGGGACGTGCAAACACCCGATCCGCCAGAGGAAAGGGAAATACCAAGAAGAAGAGGTAGGCAGATGCCTGACCCAGCCATGGCAAGAGAAATGCGTGATTTACGCGCCAGACTTGAGGACATGGAGACAACACAGAGACGCATAGTCGGTATTGGGGATCTTAGTGATTCCAAAAGTGAAAATGAAGAAGAAGAAGTTTCAGTGGAAGATGCCGCTAATGAACGCTTGATTAGAGCTGTCGCAAGGATGGGTGCCAGGGCAAAAATGGACATCCCAGCTTATGAGGGAAACCTAGATGTTGAAGAGCTTCTAGACTGGATTAGAGCTCTGGACACTTATTTCGACTATGAAGATGTCGAGGAAGACAAGAAGGTTAGACATGCCGTCTCAAGGCTGAAAGGACATGCAACATTGTGGTGGGATGAACTACAAGCTGACAAACGCTGCAAAGGCAAGCAGAAAATTAAGAGTTGGGATAGGATGATCGCGAAGATGAAGGCAAAATTCATTCCCAGGGATTACCAAATTACTCTGTTTCGAAGAATGCAAAATTTGAGACAGAAGCTAATGACAGTGAAGGAATATACTGAATAATTCTATAGGCTGAACATCAGGGCAGGTCATCGGGAAAGCGATGATGAAAAGATTGCCAGGTACATGAATGGCCTGAGATATGGCATTCAGGATGAGATGAGCATGGTAACCATCCGAATGGTGGAAGATGCTTATCAGATGGCTCTAAAGGCTGAAGAAAAGTTGAGCCGAAAGCAAGGTCAAAGAGGCCGAGGCAGAAGTCAAGCCAGGGGCAAATCAGTTGTCCAAGATAAAAATCAGAAACCCAAGGAGGACTGGAAGAAACCTCAGGCTCGAACTGACAGAGGTGGCACCTCACAGCGAGGGCAATATGCTGAACAGAGAGGGCAGCATACCAAACAAAGAGGAGATTATGCTGATAATAATATTTTTCCTCGTACTAGAGGTAGAGGAAGAGGAAGAGGTGGAGTAATAAAGTGCTTCACGTGTGGAAAAAATGGACACAAATCTTATGAATGTCAAGACAAGAAGAAAGAGAGTGGAGAAACTCACATCGCTGAAGCACAGATGCGGAATGTTGAGGCAGAGGATGCTGAAGGCGGAAGATCGCTGATGATGCGAAAAGTTCTCTTAACACCAGAGAAGGAGGTGGAGAGTTCAGTCCAAAGAAATAGACTTTTTCGGACTTCTTGCAAAACCAAGGACAGAGTATGCAAGGTCATTGTGGATAGTGGTAGCACAGATAATCTCGTTTCAACGGAGATGGTAGAAAAGCTGGAGCTGGAGACGATTGAACATCCAAGTCCATATAGAGTTTCATGGCTACAAAAAGGACATCAGGTAAATGTCATTAAACAATGTTTAGTTGAATTTAAGACAGGAGGATATAATGATAAGATACTTTGTGATGTTATTCCCATGGATGTTTGTCATCTATTGCTGGGTAGACCGTGGAAATATGACAGAAATGTGATTCATGATGGGAGGATGAACACATACACCCTAGAAAAGAATGGGAGAACTCACATGTTGCTTCCAATTGAAGATAAGGAAGTGAAACCTGAAGTAAGTAACACTGTACTTCTCATGAGTGGGAAGGAACTCCTTAACGAGGTCAAGAAGAAGGAGGAACCACAATTCATTGTGGTCAGGAAGCCAACGATTGTTTTAACCAATACAAGGATAGATGATTTACCAGAAGAGGTTCAGGAACTGCTGGAAGAGTTCGTTGACATAGTAGTGGACGAACTACCCTGTTCGTTGCCACCAATCAGAAGTGTGAGTCATCATATTGATCTCATACCTGGAGCCAGTTTACCAAACAAAGCAGCGTACAGATTAACGCCGCAGGAGAATGAAGAAGTCAAAAGACAAGTCCAGGATTTGTTGGATAAAGGGTTGGTTAGAGAAAGCTTGAGTCCATGTGTTGTTCCGACAATAC
This sequence comes from Picea engelmannii, assembly GCA_009831015.1. NCBI lineage: Eukaryota > Viridiplantae > Streptophyta > Pinopsida > Pinales > Pinaceae > Picea > Picea engelmannii. Next base: position 119,314 of record ML814760.1, on the reverse strand, counting down.
TCAATCCAAAGAAAGACGGAGGGTGGAGGATGTGTACTGATTCAAGGGCAATTAACAAGATAACCATCAGGTATAGATTTCCATTACCAAGAATGGATGATCTGATGGATTGCTTAAGTGGAGCAATTTTTTTTTTGAAGATTGATTTGAAATGTGGATATCACCAGATTCGTATGAGAGAAGGTGATGAATGGAAAACAACCTTCAAGACTAACGAAGGGTTGTATGAATGGCTTGTTATGCCATTTGGTTTAACAAATGCACCAAGTACCTTCATGAGGTTGATGAACGAAGTCCTGAAGGAGTTCATCGGAGAATTTTTCATTGTGTATCTGGATGATATACTGATCTTCAGTAAAACTGAGGCAGAGCATCTAAAACACTTAGCTACAGTGAAGAAGAAATTACAGCAAGAGAAGTTGCTGATAAACATGAAGAAATCCTCATTCATGAAGACAGAACTCATCTATTTGGGCTTTGTTATTTCTGCAGATAAATTAAGGATGGATCCAGATAAGGTGGAAGTGATCAAGAATTGGCCATCACCGAAGAACATATTTGAGGTGAGAAGTTTTCACGGATTGGCTAGTTTCTATCGGAAGTTCATCAGGAATTTCAGTGGAATTAGTGCACCGATGATGGACACAGTGAAGAAAAGACACAAATCTTTTCACTGGACAGAAGAGGCTGAGAAGAGTTTTAATCTGTTGAAGAGGAAAATCACGGAGTAACCAATTCTGGTGTTGCCTGATTTTCAAAAGACATTTCAAGTGAAATGCGATGCATGTGGATTTGCAATAGGGGCAGTCTTGAGTCAAGAAGACAGGCCAATAGCATACTTCAACGAGAAGCTGAATGAAGCGAAGGTGAAGTACTCCACATATGACAAGGAGTTTTATGCTATCATTCAGGCATTAAAGAAGTGGAGACACTATTTGATTCCGAAAGAGTTTGTCCTATACAGTGACAATCATACACTGCAGTTTGTGACTCAACTGGAAAAGTTGAATCAAAGACATGTAAAATGGGTTGAATACATGCAGAACTTTATTTTTGTAACTAAGCATATTTCTGGAACTGCTAACAAGGTTGCTGATGCTTTGAGCAGGAAATGTTTGCTGTTGCAGGAGTTCAGAGTTAAAACACTGGGTTTTGATGACCTCTCAGGGACATGTACAGAGATGATCCAGATTTTAAAAAAGCATATGAAGCAGCTGAGAATCCAATTCTCAGAGATAGAAGCCAATGGACAGAATACATGATCCAAGAAGGATTGTTGTTTAAAGGTAATCAACTTTGTATTCCAAAATGCTCCTTGAGGGAGAATTTGCTGAAGGAGAAACACAGTGGAGGATTGGCCGGGCACTTTGGTCACGACAAGACATCCGCAAAATTGAATGAGTCATATTTTTGGCCGGGAATGCGAGCAGATGTCAAGAGATTCGTGGACAGATGCAGGATTTGCCAGCATTCAAAAGGAAAGAGACATAATGCAAGATTTTATCAACCATTGCCAATACCTGAGAGGTCGTGGGATGCAGTCAGCATGGATTTCATATTGGGGTTGCCAAGAACACAAAGAGGGTTTGACTCAATCTTTGTGGTGGTGGATAGATTTTCCAAAATGGCACACTTTATTCCATGTCAGAAAACCAATGACGCAACTCACATTGCGAATTTGTTTTTCAAAGAAGTCATTCGACTTCACGGCTTACCAAGAAGCATAGTTTTGGATCGAGACCCTAAATTCGTAGGACACTTTTGGAGGACCTTATGGAAGAAGCTGGGAACTAACTTGTCGTTCAGTTCGTCTTATCATCCTCAGACGGATGGACAGACAAAAGTGGTAAACAGGAGTTTAGGAGACTTGCTGAGGAGCTTGGTGACAGAACACCATAGCCAATGGGACAACATATTGCCACAGGCAGAGTTTGCTTACAATGACTCAGTTAACAGAAGCACATGTCAAAGTCTATTTCAAATTGTTTATGGCATGTAGCCGAGAGGAATTTCTGAGCTGAGGGATTCAGAACAGATTGCGACTAGGAGCGCTAGTGCAGAAGACTTCGCAGAGGCGATGAAAGAACTTCACAACCAGGTGAAGGAGCGTTTACAGAACTCGAGCCAGGAGTATAAGCGCAGGGCAGATCAACACAGGAGACAACTTCAGTTTGAGGTTGGTGATTTGATACTGGCACATCTGAGAAAGGAAAGGTTCCCGAAGGGGGCATATAACAAACTGAAGATGAAGAAGATCGGACCATGTAAGGTCTTGAAGAAATTTGGGGCAAATGCTTATGAGATTGAATTACCCGATGGGATCGGAATTTCTCCGATATTCAATGTCTCAGATTTGTACCCATACAAAACTGAGGAAGCAGGAACAAGTGATGAACAACCAGAGATCCAGTGGACAAAACAGATGCCTGTTGCAGAGAAGCCATAGATGGAAAGCATACTAGACAAAAGAATTAGCAAGAAGACCAGAAGAAAACAATACTTTGAATACTTGGTCAAGTGGAAAGGACATCCAGTTGAAGATGCTAGCTGGGAGAATGAAGTAGAGATTCAGAAGCATGGACAGACCGTGTGAGAGCTCATGGACAGGAGCCCATGAAAATTTTCAAGCGAGGGAGTATGATGCAGGAGCATCGCCAATGTCAAGCGAGCGAGGGGCAAGCGCCAATACATTTTAAACACATGATAAATTGTTTAAAAAAACTTTTGAAGATAGATGCGCCAAACGTAAATGTGATAGTTAAGGATAGGCGTACTTATATATTGTAAAGGACCTTGAGAGATCCGCTCTCGTCCATAGTAAGTAGAAGGCATTTATGTTAGTAGGTAGCTTTGAATTCTCAGAGTTGACAGTTTTAGGAGTGGAGGGAAAATGGATATAGACACCCTCATTGTGTAATGGTAACATAGAAGGAGGATGCCAATTGAGAGCATAGTAGGGAAGAACATTACCAAGAAGAAGGAGGAGTGAGCATACAGAGTTGGAACAGAGAAACTGTAATTGAAAAACACCCATGTACAGAGATTAAGTTAATATAAGAAGTCTTAATTCAGGTTCATGGCGTTGTAGTTATTTCTTGTATGTGTATGTTGAATGGCATGTTCATAATTTTACTCTTTCTGTTATACATTTGCTTTCTATGCTGTGTATGGATGATTTCTTGTTAAAGGTTTGAATTCTGAGAGAGAAAGAGTTAGGAAATGAATTTCAATTGTTTCTCTATCTGAGTGAGGGTTCCTGCAAGGAGTGCAGTTGAATTGTCCGCAAGGAGTGCGTTGACAAAAGGGTTCAGAGGTCTTAGCTCTGAAGGCTCAGATAAGTTAACTCTTGTTCTCATTTCCTCAAAGGAGCAGTTAGGCACAGGAGTCGTGCAATGTGTGCACAGACCAATCTTGAATCCAGGGTTTGAAACCTGAGAAGCTATTGAAGGATTGTCGCTGCAAGGAGTGCGCGGAGTTAAAGGAGTTCAACACCAAAGTGATTGAGGGTTGCCGTAAGGAATGCGTGCAGGAGGTTCTTGAAAGGTTTGAAGTCGTGGAAGACCTCAGAAGGATTCGAACCTGCTAAGTTGTCGAAGGGAAGAGACGAACGGTCAGAATTCTTTGTAGAAAATTAGTGAAATCCCGCTAGCCGTCCGATCTGATAGAGAAGCAAGGAGGTTACGGTTGTTTCCAGAGTTTCAAGCTCAGGAGATCGTGAGCCGTTGGATCCTCATCTAGTTAACCGCCAGCCGTAGGATCTGACTGGAGTTGCACGAGGGCTAAACTCTCGCAATCAGAGTGAAGGTCCCGAAAGGCGTCGGGATATCGGAACTTCGAAATTCGGGATATCGGGAGTCTAGAGGACAGGAGATCAGGTCACTTCATAGTGGAAACCCTGATCTTGATCTGGATCGTCCATCTGTTGGGACACGGGGTGAAGATCAAGCACCCGTCGGTATTTCGGCTACCGGGGTTTTAAGTTGACAGAGAAACTGCGACATCGGGGAATTGCAAGTCGCGAAATCCCGAGACTGAATCAAGACCGTCTGTTAGTTGAGACAGGTGGCGATAATCAAGAGCCCGTCGGCATTTTGCATGTCGGATTTTCGAGGTTCGGGAGGACAGGAGGATATCGGCATTTGACTTCGCAAAATCGCGAATGATCGAGGACCGCCCATCGGTTGGGACACGTGGTAGAGATCGGAAGCCGCCGACATTTCGGGATTCGGCGTTTCGCGAATCCTGAAGACAGGAAGCACAGACATTTTGGAACCGCGAAGTCTGAAACCCCGATAAGGTGGAAAGCTCTAGTGTGGGGCTGGCTGATGTCATTCAGCATATAAGAGGTCGGGAATCGAAACTTTGGGAGTTTCGGGGAAATAACCCATAAGCATTTTAGTTCTCGAAACCGCGAAGTGACGAGGACCGTCCATCTCTAGGGGGGATGCGTGGCAACAATCTAGGTCTTCGAGGGAAAATCTCGAAAGGGAGACCATTTCGGGAAATCGGGATTCGGAGGATCAGGAATCCTGAGGACAAAGGGTCCATGCATTTCGGTATTCGAAAGCCCGAAATCGCGAAAGACTTAGGATTGCGATCATATGAAATTGTGGTCACATGGACCAAAGGTATAGTCCAGGGGGCTAATCGAAGTTAGACCCGTTTCGGTATTTCGGGATATCGGAGATCGGGGAATTGAGAAGGCTGAGGTTCTCGACAATGGGGATCGCGAAACCCCGAAACCCAAAATTTCGGTCGGGAAGAGACCAGGTATACGGAGAAGCTGTGACAGGGGAAAGAGAAGGACCTGTGAATTGGCTTTTTAACAAAGATCCTAGTGAGGGATTGAAAGAGCCACTTCGGCTTGAAGGTGAAGTTAAAATGATCCGTTAAGACCGGGAGGTCAACGCAGAGGCTTTGCCGAGGCAAAAGGTGATGTCTGCGTCAACCTCATCCACTCACATGGCCTGGATTTGACTTCACCCGGGAACATCCCACATCCAATAAGCATTAGCCCAATAGGACGTCCTAGCATCCCCTCCAAACTTGGCCTGTAGAATAGCATAACGTCTTTGAGCACTTGTCCGGATAAAGGGGGTTTCATGCACATGTTTAAATAACTTGATGATTAGATGTGATTGACATTGCTATGATCCCTGTGACTTATGAGCCCATGGAGGGTGTATTTGTTGATGTTGTAGGGCCACACCCGATGGAAAGGTACATATGGGGAGATGATTAGTTCGGACCTCCATAGGGCTAAGAGCCCACCAGATGGATGCTGAGACCCCAGCCAAGGTCAGAGACAGATCAGAGGATTGCACAGAGACAGAGGAGGACATTTCACCAGGGGCAACCTGGCAGGCCTGGACCTAGGGGGGTTGTGCCCTTTTCACCATGATGTAGGCCTTGGAAGGCCCATGACATCACCTAGGTCACCTGTGACATCACCCAACGTTTTGGATGTTTTGGAGGCAGTTGTGTGCCAAGTGGCACGTGTGGTAGGATCTTGAGGCCCAAGGAGGCCTAACATTTTGCTCCAGGAAGCCAACGTTGCCCAAAAAGGGCCTAACGTCACCCTAAAATGGAATGATGTCACCTTTACAACTTGTTTTAGGGTTTAATTATGACATTTAATGTAAAAACTGGATATTATGTGTAACAGGCGATGTCGGCCTTTTTGACCTAATTCTGGTAATTGTAACTGTATAAATAAGGGGAAAATCACTCTTATTTTGGATCATCTTTCACTCACACTTGTGAGGACTGAAATTTGCGCCCTCCTTAGGGTTTCTTGGTTGAAATGTTAGGCACACTTGTTGAGGAACTAAGTCACTTGACATGTCCAAACCCCCCCTCGTGTCACGAATCCTACGTGTCGGACACCAAATGATAGGCCACGTGTCGGATACTTGTTTAGAACGTCATAGGACACACGTGTCTTGAAAATAGGACACATGTCCTGCTCAAAAAAGGACCCTGGCTCATGTTTTCTCATGCAAGTTGCAGCTGTGAGGTGTTTCAGTGTGCAACTAAGGGTTATTTTTCCTTACTAATTCTATTTAAAGAGGTCCCCACCCCATCCATTTTACCCACCCTAGTAAGTAAAAGTGACATTCTCCTTTATCTTTCATTTTCATCCTTTTACTTAAATTTTTAACATTACCATTAATTGTTTCAGGATGTTTGAGAGTGGTTCCAACCTCATTGGACTTCATATGGAGA
>ML814760.1:86409-97281 GCA_009831015.1 Picea engelmannii | reverse complement strand
AGATAAAATTTGTAGGTTAGGGTTTAGGGGTTATATGGTTCAAAGATTATCATAATTTTTGAAATATAGGTTATATGGTTTAGGGGTTATAAGGGATTGGTAGGGTTGATACAAGTTAATGTTTGGAAGTATTAAGAGTTATGAGATAGGGTTTATGTGTTATTGATCCTAAGGGTTTAGATGGGTAATGGGTTAAGGGTAATAGGGTTAGGTCTAAGTGTGTTATAAGGGTTTCACATTCGGTGTTATATGTTATACGATTAGGATTTAAGGTTATAATAGATACAATAAGGGTTATATTGAACTCGTGACTTTGAAAGTTAAAGCAAAACCTTAAAGGCGGTGCACTAAAGCTTATGCATTTTTGTTGATAAGGTTTATGCGTTAAACAATTGTAGTAGTTGGGAGATATATGTTATTAATCAGGGGTTTTGTGGGCCAATTTTTGGGTTATATGAACTACAAGATAACAATAATATGGGTTATAGGGGTTACATATTTTTTGGGTTATATGAACTACAAGATAGCAACAATATGGGTTATATGGATTGAATGGTATGCATTATGTGTTTTAAGGATCAATGGTGATATATGGACTACAAGATAGCAATACGACTTGACGATTGTAAAGGTTAAGGGTTTTGGGGCTAGGGGTTATAGTGGATAATGGTTAAAAATTAAGCAAAGTTATAGTGGTAAAATATTACAAGTTATTTGGTTAGTGGTTTTTGGGGTTTTGGGTTATATGAATCAAGTCCTGGATTGTAGTGATTTAGGGTTCTAAGGGCTAGGGATTAATTGTGAAAGGGGTTAGGGATCATAAATATAAGATGTTTAAAGCATTAGGGATTATAAGTGTAAGCGATTTTAGGGGGTAGTTTTGGGGTTATAAGGACTATAAGATAGGAATAATATGGAATAATATGGGTTACGTGGTATGTGTTATGTGTTATAAGGATCAATAGTGAAGGGTTACGGATTTTGGGGTAGGGGTTGTAGTGGATAAAGGTTAAACATTAAGCATGGTTATAATGATAAAAGATTATGAAGCATGTTTGAAGCATTAGGGATTATAACTGTAAGGGGTTAGTTTTGGGATTATATGGATTGCAAGATAGCAATAATATGAGTATGAGTTTAAGGAGTTACATGGTATGCATTATGTGTTATAAGTCTAGGTATAGCAATAATATAAGTACAAGTTTAAGGAGTTACATGGTATGCCTTATGTGTTATAAGTATTGGTAGTGAATGGTTAAGGATTTTGTGGTTAGGGGTTATAGTGGATAAATGTTAAAAATTAAGCATGGTTATAGTCGTAAAAGATATAAGGTATGAAGTTAGTGGTTTTAGGGGTTTGTGGTTATATGAATTAGTGTTTAAGGATTCTAGTGATTTAGATGTCTAAGGACTAAGAAATTAGTTGTTAAAGGGGTTAGGGATCATAAATGTCAGATATTTAAAACATTAGGGATTTGTAGAGGTTATATGGATTTATTTTTATTAAGGTTAAGTCTTAGAGTTTCTAAAAGACTAAATGTCTAGGGTTATGGGAGTCATATGGTTAGGGTTTGGACTTTTTGGAGATAATATGGGTTAGTTATTAAAAAGTTTGTATGTGTTCTAGGTTATTCCATTTACAATGTACGAGTTAAAGGTTTAAGGTTATGTGAGTCATATGGTTAGGGTTTGTTGGGGATAGTGGTTATATGGTTAATGATGATAGGCGTTATATAAATTAAGCGTTATAAATTAAGCGTTATAAGTTAGAAGGATTGTTATACGTTAGAAGCATTATTAGTGTTAGGGGTTGTGTGTTAGAATTATAAAGGTTAGGGGTTAGAATAATAATGCTTATAAGGTAGTTGTTCGAGATTGTAAAAGTTGGGGGTTATGGGAGTCATATGGTTAGGAGTTGTTGGGGATAGTGGACCTGGTTATAGGGTTAATGATGTTAAACCTTATATAAATTAAGGGTTACAAGTTAGAAGGATTATTAGTGTTAGGGGTTGTATGTTTTAGAGGTTGGATGTTTGATGCAGGAGCATCTCTCCACGTCGGCCAGCCAGCCAGCCACGTCAGCGAATTCAAATCGCGTGTTGAAGAGAGGCGCAGCCTCATTTAAAATTTGAATGAATGTAATTTAATTGCTTAGGCTATTGAGCCATAGAGCCGTGCCTTTGTGCAGGCGTAAGTAGATAGGCCTTTAATGTTTTGTAAGGCTGAGATCTAGGTCCGATTCTGGACTAGACAACCCATTCAATGTAATTGAATAGGGTAGGTAGATTTGAGGGAAGAGCTCGAAGAGCCCCTCAGGTAAAAAGGGATTTTAGTATCTCATTTTGTAAGAAGAGAAAGGGGAGAGAACACAAGAGAGTCAGAATCTGCGAGTAGAGAGCAGAAGAGAAGGAGCCGAGACCTTGTTACAGGCCGTGCTCAGGAACACCATGTATAAACAGGCGTCTGCCATATTTAATACAAATAGCAGTTTTTCCTGCATGACTATGTGTTAAATGAATGTCTGTGAGTATTCTTTTGTATGCTGTAGGTGTATGCTGTAGGTTTGCATTTGTAGGAGTGTGTTTGATTTCGGGTGAAGGTCTTTGAGGTTTCATGTCAGGAGGGCATGACAGAGTACTGCGGTCTCTGAATACCAGTGCATTGAAGCACTTCTGAATTCTGCGGGTTCAGGCAAAGACGTGCTGCGGCACAGGAAGTGGAATCAACAACTCAGAAAAGGTCGTGAGGTTGCTAAACACCTCAGGAGGCAAGGTTGTGTAGGAGATACACAGTTGCAAATAGAAGCTCTGAGGAGTTCTGTGAAGCTCTACCAGGTGGGCATTGAGCCAGTGCAAGGAGTGCACAAAGGAAGACTTTTGCTGAGAAGTTCACTGAAGAAACATAATCACTAAGGATTCTGAGAGCTCTGCCAGAAGGGCATTGAGCAGGCGTATGAAGTGAACAGAAAGAGAACAGAACTGTTGGACGTTCTAAGAGAAGACACTCTACCAGGAGAGTGTTGAGTGAGTGCCAGAGCGCACATAAGGAACTCTATTGGGTTTAGAAGAAGACAGAATCTCTGAGGAGTTCTGCAAAAGGCTCTGCCAAGTGGGCATTGAGCGTATACACAGGGTTACTGAATACCCGGAAGCACTCAGCAAGAGGTTGCTTGAGTAGACGGAGAGCCAGGAGGGCATCTGAATTCTCCATCTGAGGGAGAAAGGAAAAAGGACAAGTTTTCCTTGGAGGTCGAAGCTACAGGAAAACTCAGGGCGGATAGCACCTTTTGAGTGCATGTGAATACTCTGCAGAGGCGTAGAAGTTAAAGAATCCTTTGAGGAGTTCGCAGAGAAGAAAGAAGGCAAAGATTGAGGCCTTTGGCTTTTGGAAATTCTTCCAAAGTCCTAGAAGAAAGCACAGAAGCTCAGGAGGGAGCACAACTGCCGTTGGATGGGCCGATAGATTCTGGACCGTCGAAATTTCTATGTCCAGGGGGCAGTAGGAGAAGCGCACTGGAGAAATGATCTGAGCCGTCAGATCTTGAGCGGAGAACCCGACAGCCGTTAGATTTGTTAGGAGCTGCGAGGGAGTTAAGCCTCACACAGCCGAACATAAGCGAAAGTCCCGAAGGGGTTCGTATCGGGAATTCGGCGTTCAGGATATTGGGGATCTCGAAGACATGAGTTTGGTCACTCGACATCAGAAGCCCTGAAAGAGCGAAGACATCTGAGCTGTTCATTTGGGAGCGGACGCGTGTCGCGAGATTTCCCACATCGGGGACTCGGACATCGGAGGTTAGAGGAGGAAGTCTTTTGACTTCATGAGTGGCGAGAGCTCCGTGTTGTGGGCCTAGTTGACGTCACATCGGAGAATCGAGATATCGGGATTCGGAGGATCGGAGATCCCGTGGACAAGAGGTCCATGCATTTCGGCATTCAAATGCCCGAAATCGCGAAAGGTAGGGAAGGCCGGGACCACAGTCATTTCAACATTTCGTGTGTCGGAGAATCGGGATTTGGGAGTCGGGTGAACAAGTTACTCGACCTCGCGACCATCGAAATTGCGATAGGGAAAATCCCGAAAAGAAAAGAGAAGGGTCAGCGTTGACGGGTTTCGGGTTTCGGGGATTCGAGAGACCAACACTCGACCATTGGATTTGCGAAGTTGCGAAATCCGATCTCCCAAAGTGCAAAGAGGAGATCCTGTGAGAATTGTTGTGGGTACAGATTTCCCGATAGGGAAATAGAAGAGCCGTTTAGAGTTCTTTTGGCCGGCGAAAAAGAAAGATCCTGTGTTGGCGTGGACCTTCCAACCTGCGGGTTGAGAGGTCGTAGGCGTCGACATCAAGTTTGGTATCAGAGCTGGACTTCACTTGTATATTTCAGGTGAAACGAGAGGGAATAAAGGAAGAAAGAGTGCTGGAGACTCTGTAATGGTTGTTTGCGGGCAAGCAACAGTCGAGAAGACAGTCAGGAGGACTGTAGGATGAGGCTGGAAACACTCGGGATGCAGAGTGATAGCAGCAGGTTTTCCAGGAGGGCAGACAAAGACAGTACCATGGCTACTGAAGGCCATAGGTATGCTGGGAAGAAAAACACAGAGCTGTTGAGTACAGCTGAAAGGGGGAGAGAACTTGCCGACATCAGGGCAAGAATGGAAGAGCTTGAACTGCAGATGCAGCAGAAAGCCAAGCCGAGATGGGCATATGAATGGCCCATGATGAAGTCAACGGTAAAATGGCCAATCAAGGAGTTGATGGCTAGAAGACAGCATAGGCTGTTAAGAAGGTGGTTGAGGCATGCTGAAAACCTCAACAGACCAGAAGAAGGGGTTCGAATATGTGAACCGGAGACTGGGAGAGATCTCAATGAAGAGAACGAAATGGAATCAGCTAAGGATCTCAAGAACTGTCAGGAGGGCAGGGAGGAAATTCCAAATTGCCAGGTGGGTAATGAGTTGAGATCACTGCAGGATCTCAGACACTGTCAGAAGGACAGCCAAGGAATTTCACATTGCCAGTTGGGCAATGATATGAGGTCGCTGTGGGATCTCGAAGACTGCCAGGTGGGCAGGGATGAGCAGATGAGACTATTTGAGGGTCTCATGAACTCAGAAGTGAGTCGGAATCAGCCTGAGGAGTTGATAGAGCAGGTGAGCTCGGAGGTGGATTTAGATCAGCAGGTGAGCTCGGAGGTGGATTTAGATCAGCAGGTGCAGCTGACAGAGAATGAAGATTCATGTGGTTTTCCAAGCCATGTGAATGAAGATGATGACAAGTTAAAAACTTTCACCATCCAAGAGGCCGATTTGAGGAGCCTTATAATGATTGGGGGAATCGAGATATTCCTACCACTTGCCTAGGAGGAGGCAGAAATATGGGTTGCAGATACAACAACAACAGAAGAACAACCAGTTGCGACTGTCAGGGAAAAAGGATTGGAGCGGATATCTGAAGTTGCCCAAGTAGGAGAGGAAAATGAGCATTCTGAGGAGTGTCTCAATGCTTTCAGCCAGGAAGCTGAGGAAGCTGTAGCACTGAAGCCGACAGCAGAAGAAGTAGGAGAGGATAATGAGCATTCTGAGGAGTGGCTCAATATTTTCAGCCAGGAGACTGAAAAGACTGCAACATGGGAGTTTGCAGCAGAAGAAACAGACAACATTAGTTTGGCTGATCTGTATGAACAATTTGAAGCCCTAGAGAGAAGGGTGAAAGTGCAGGGCGTGCACATCCAACAGGTGAAGTTGGAAGCTAATGAAGAAAGCATGGGGGATCGCAGTGATCTGCCCATGTGCCGAAAAATTTTGCAGCTGAGGAGACTGCATGAACAGGGCCAGCCATTGGAGCAGCGGGACGAAGTGATCAAGGAGATCAACGGGCTGATGTTAGGGTCAGCAGAAACTGTCAGCAAGGAGAGGCTGAGCAGAGAGAAGAAAGCAGCAGCAACACCAGAATGGAGCAGATGAACAACTCCAGATATTTGTTTGGGATCCAGGGGGATTCAACAGCTGAGATGGGAAGCTCATGAGCAAGAGCTCATGAATTTTGCAGTTGAGGAGTATGATGCAGGAGCATCTCTCCACGTCGGCCAACCAGCCAGCCAACCACGTCAGCAAATTCAAATTGCGTGTTGAAGAGAGGCGCAACCTCATTTAAAATTTGAATGAATGTAATTTAATTGCTTAGGCTGTTGAGCCATAGAGTCGTGCCTTTGTGCAGGCGTAAGTAGATAGGCCTTTAATGTTTTGTAAGGCTGAGATCTAGGTCCGATTCTGGACTAGACAGCCCATTCAATGTAATTGAATAGGGTAGGTAGATTTGAGGGAAGAGCTCGAAGAGCCCCTCAGGTAAAAAGGGATTTTAGTATCTCATTTTGTAAGAAGAGAAAGGGGAGAGAACGCAAGAGAGTTAGAATCTGCAAGTAGAGAGCAGAAGAGAAGGAGCCGAGACCTTGTTACAGGCCGTGCTCAGGAACACCATGTATAAACAGGCGTTTGCCATATTTAATACAAATAGCAGTTTTTCCTGCATGACTATGTGTTAAATGAATGTCTGTGAGTGTTCTTTTGTATGATGTAGGTGTATGCTGTAGGTTTGCATTTGCAGGAGTGTGTTTGATTTCAGGTGAAGGTCTTTGAGGTTTCATGTCAGGAGGGCATGACAGAGTACTGCGATCTCTGAATACCAGTGCACTGAAGCACTTCTGAATTCTGCGGGTTCAGGCAAAGACGTGCTGCGGCACAGGAACTGGAATCAACAACTCAGAAAAGGCCGTGAGGTTGCTGAACACCTCAGGAGGCAAGGTTGTGTAGGAGATACACAGTTGCAGACAGAAGCTCTGAGGAGTTCTGTGAAGCTCTGCCAGGTGGGCATTGAGCCAGTGCAAGGAGTGCACAAAGGAAGACTTCTGCTGAGAAGTTCACTGAAGAAACAGAATCACTAAGGATTCTGAGAGCTCTGCCAGAAGGGCATTGAACAGGCGTATGAAGTGAACAGAAAGAGAACAGAACTGTTGGACGTTCTGAGAGAAGACACTCTACCAGGAGAGTGTTGAGTGAGTGCCAGAGCGCATAGAAGGAACTCTATTGGGTTCAGAAGAAGACAGAATCTCTGAGGAGTTCTGCAAAAGGCTCTGCCAAGTGGGCATTGAGCGTATACACAGGGTTACTGAATACCCGGAAGCACTCAGCAAGAGGTTGCTTGAGTAGACGGAGAGCCAGGAGGGCATCTGAATTCTCCATCTGAGGGAGAAAGGAAAAAGGACAAGTTTTCCTTGGAGGTCGAAGCTACAGGAAAACTCAGGGCGGATAGCACCCTTTGAGTGCATGTGAATACTCTGCAGAGGCGCAGGAGTTAAAGAATCCTTTGAGGAGTTCGCAGAGAAGAAAGAAGGCAAAGATTGAGGCCTTTGGCTTTTGGAAATTCTTCCAAAGTCCTGGAAGAAAGCACAGAAGCTCAAGAGGGAGCACAACTGTCGTTGGATGGGCTGATAGATTCTGGACCGTTGAAATTTCTATGTCCAGGGGGCAGTAGGAGAAGCACACTGGAGAAATGATCTGAGCCGTCAGATCTTGAACGGAGAACCCGACAACCGTTAGATCTGTCAGGAGCTACGAATGAGTTAAGCCTCACACAGTCGAACAGAAGCGAAAGTCCCGAAGGGGTTCGTATCGGGAATTCGGCGTTCGGGATATCGGGGATCTCGAAGACATGAGTTTGGTCACTCGACATCAGAAGCCCCGAAAGAGCGAAGACATCTGAGCCATTCATTTGGGAGCGGACGCATGTCGTGAGATTTCCCACATCGAGGACTCGGACATCGGAGGTTAGAGGAGGAAGTCTTTTGACTTCATGAGTGGCGAGAGCTCCTTGTTGTGGGCCTAGTTGACGTCACATCGTAGAATCGGGATATCGGGATTTGGAGGATCGGAGATCCCGTGGACAAGAGGTCCATGCATTTCGGCATTCAAATGCCCAAAATCACGAAAGGTAGGGAAGGCCGGGACCACAGTCATTTCGACATTTTGTGTGTTGGAGAATCGGGATTCGGGAGTCGGGTGAACAAGTTACTCGACCTCGCGACCATCGAAATCACGATAGGGAAAATCTTGAAAAGAAAAGAGAAGGGTCAACGTTGACGGGTTTCGGGTTTCGGGGATTCGAGAGACCAACGCTAGACCATTGGATTCGCGAAGTTGCGAAATCCAATCTCCCAAAGTGCAAAGAGGAGATCCTGTGAGAATTGTTGTGGGCACAGATTTCCCGATAGGGAAATAGAAGAGACGTTTAGAGTTCTTCGGGTCGGCGAAAAAGAAAGATCCTGTGTTGGCGTGGACCTTCCGACCTGCGGGTTGAGAGGTCGCAGGCGTCGACATCAATGTTAGAATTACAAAGGTTAGGGGTTATAATAATAATGTTTATAAGGTAGTTACTTGTGATTATAAAGGTTGGGGGTAGTCGTAATGGATTTTATAGATTGTAGCGGTTTTGAGGATAATATGTTATTGGTTATAAGGATTATAATGGTTAAGGTTTATGGGTTATACACATTAATGTTTAAGGGTTTAGTTCTTAAGAGTCAAGAGATAGGATTTATTCGAGATAATGGTTATGGTTTTAAAGCCTATAAGAATTCGATGATATGGCAATTATTAGAATTATGTAGGTTATATGGGTTACAATTATGGTTTAGGGGGTATATGGGTTTAAGGATTATCATTATTTTTGGCATTAAGTGTTAAGGGTTATAAGTGATTGTTGGTTTAGGGGGTATATGGGTTTAAGGATTATCATTATTTTTGGCATTAAGTGTTAAGGGCTATAAGTGATTGTGGTTAGGGATCATAGGGGCTATTGCTAAGGGTGATAAGAATTGGGGTTAATACATTATTATGAATTATGAGATCGGGGATAATACATTATTATGAATTATGAGATAGGGGATAATACATTATTATGAATTATGAGATAGGGTTTATTTGTTATTGAGCTATTATGTAAGGGTAAAAAATTTGATGTTATATGTTATAGTGTTCAATTAAGGATTATAAGAGCTATGAGGAGTTATGAGAGAGGGTTTATTTGTTATTTAGCTATTATGTAAGGGTAAAAAATGTGATGTTATATGTTATAGTGTTCAATTAAATATTATAAGAGCCACAAGTTAAGAACTAGGGATAATACATTATTATGAATTATAAGAGCTACAAGTTAAGAACTAGGGTTAATACATTATTATGAATTATGAGATAGGGGATAAGGACTAGGGTTAATACATTATTAGGAGTTATGAGAGAGGGTTTATAATACATTATTAGGAGTTATGAGAGAGGGTTTATTTGTTATTGAGCTATTATGTAAGGGTAATAAATTCGATGTTATATGTTATAGTGTTCAAATAAGGATTATAAGAGCTACAAGTTAAGGGTTATATAGATTATGGTTGATAAGGGTTACAGGTTAAGGGTTATAAGAGTTCGGGGATATATGTTAAAAAATTCAATGTTATATGTTATAGTGTTCAATTAAGGATTATAAGAGCTACAAGTTAAGGGTTATATAGATTATGGTTGATAAGGGTTACAGGTTAAGGGTTATAAGAGTTGGGGGATATATGTTAGCCTAGCGGTTGGTTTTCTAGAGTTATAATGGATTACAAATTAGAAGTAATATGGGTTAAATATGGTTATATGGTTTATGCATAGTTGTGGTAAAGGTTAGCGGTTATGGGGCTATGGGTTATACTGCATAAAAGGTAGACAATTAACATGGTGATAATGGTTATAGCTGTAAAACATTATAAGCTAATGGGTAAGGGAGTATTGATGGTATTGGGGTTTAACATGGTAAAAATGGTTATAGTTGTAAAACATTATAAGCTATTGGGTAAGGGAGTATTGATGGTATTGGGGTTTAGAGTTATAGCTTTTAGGGATTAGTAGTTAAAGGGGTTGGAATGATTATAGCTGTAAAACATTATAAGCTAATGGGTAAGGGAGTATTGATGGTATTGGGGTTTAACATGGTGAAAATGGTTATAGTTGTAAAACATTATAAGCTAATGGGTAAGGGAGTATTGATGGTATTGGGGTTTAACATGGTGAAAATGGTTATAGATGTAAAACATTATAAGTTAATGGGTAAGGGAGTATTGATGGTATTGGGGTTTAGAGTTATAGCTTCTAGGGATTAGCAGTTAAAGGGGTTGGACACCAAAATAGGGTCTTGGTGATAAATGATTTTAGAGTTATAGGGGATGGTTAATGATGATATGTGTTATATAAATTAAGGGTTATAAGTTAGAAGGATTATTAGTGTTATGGGTTGTATGTTTTAGAGGTTGGGTGTTATAATTACAAAGATTGGGGGTTTGAATAATAATGCTTATAAGGTAATTTTTTGAGATTATAAAGGTTGGGGGTTATGGGAGTCATGGGAGTCATATGGTTAGGAGTTGTTGGGGATAATGGTTATAGGGTTAATGATGTTAGAACTTATATAAATTAAGGGTTAGAAGTTAGAAGGATTATTAGTGTTAGGGGTTGTATGTTTTAGAGGTTGGGTGTTAGAATTACAAAGGTTAGGCGTTAGAATAATAATGTTTATAAGGTAGTTGCCTGAGATTATAAAGGTTGGGGGTAGTTGTTATGGGTTTTATAGGTTGTAGCGATTTTAAGGATAATATGTTATTGGTTATAGGGATTATAATGGTTAAGATTTATGGGTTATACACATTAATGTTTAAGGGTTTAGTTCTTAAGGGTAAAGAGATAGGATTTATTTGAGATAATGGTTATGGTTTTAAGGCTTATAAGAGTTCGATGTTATAGCAATTATTAGGCTTATGTAGGTTATATGGGTTACAATTATGGTTT
>ML814760.1:65098-83848 GCA_009831015.1 Picea engelmannii | reverse complement strand
TGTTTAGATGATAAGGGTTATATGATGTATGGATTGGTTGTTTGTTATGGTTTATAAAGGGTTGGGTTTGTAGTGTTTAGATGATAAGGGTTATATGATGTATGAATTATGACTTACAAGGGCTAATGCATAAGAGATAGGGGGAGGGGTTAGAATGGTAAAGGGTTATAGACATTAATGTTTAAGGGAGGATGATTTAAGGTTTATAGAGCTAAGTGTTTACCAGCATTAGTGGGTGTAAGGATTCTGGTTTATAAGGATCATCTTAGAGGTTAGGGAGTAGGGTAGGGAGTAGAGGTGATATATGTTGTGTATTATAGTGGTGATTAGATTAAAGGGTTATAAGGGATAGGTGCGATAACGGGAAGTGTTTAAAAGAGGATTATAGGGTGTAGTGGTTAGAAGTCTTAGGGCTATATGAATGATGGGTTAATGCTGATAGGATTTATAGGGTGTAGGGGTTAGAAGTTATGGGTTAAGGGTTAGGTTCTAGGGCTATAAGGGATGATGGATTAATGGTGATAGGATTTATAGGGGTTACAATGATTATAACATCGAAAGCTTTTGGGTTAGTTGTTATTAGGACTAAAGATTAAAGATGTTATAAGGATGATGTGTTAAAAGTTATAATGATTAAGAGTTTAGAATGGGAGGATAAGGTTTATAAGGGTTAGTTGATGTATGGGTTATAGGGATTAGTGGTTATGCAATATAAGGATAATATTTTATAGGGGTTACAAGGATTATGTGTTAAAAGTTATAGTGATTAAGAGTTTAGAATTAGAGAATAATGTTTAAAAGGGTTAGTTGATATATGGGTTTATGTGTTAAAAGTTATAGTGATTAAGAGTTTAGAATTAGAGAATAATGTTTAAAAGGGTTAGTTGATATATGGGTTATAGGGATTAGTGGTTATGGATTATAAGGATAATATTTTAGAGAGAATGCATGTTTTAGGTTTTGGAAACTATAAGAGGATTATGTGTTAAAAGTTATAGTGATTAAGAGTTTAAAATTAGAGAATAATGTTTATAAGGGTTAGTTGATATATGGATTATAGGTATTAGTGGTTATAGATTATAAGGATAAGATTTTATAGAGGTTACATATTTTAGGTTTTGGAAATGATAAGAGGGTTATATAGATTATGTAATTTTGGGGTTAGAGGGGTTATTGGTTTTAAGATTTTATAGAGGTTACATGTTTTAGATTTTGGAAACTATAAGAGGGTTATATAGATTATGTAATTTTGGGGTTAGAGGGGTTATTGGTTTAAACTTTATAGCCACTCCATAACCATAAAAGGGGTTATATAGATTATGTAATTTTGGGGTTAGAGGGGTTATTGGTTTATAAGTACATAACCATAAAAAAAAAGGACAACACAGTCAAACTTTGTAAGAAGAGTGTACACCAGGGTTGCCCTTGTGCTTCATGAATGAAGAACTAATAAGCATCGGGATTATGTTTATTGAGAAGTATGTATACCAGCACCCATGATATGGTTGTGGTTCAATTAAGCATCATCTTATATAATGGTAAGACTTGATTTCTAACATAGACTAAACAATATATAATGATAAGACTTGATTTCTAACATAGACTATACAATCATTTCTATTTTAGGTGGAGGAAATGAGGGAACAATCAGTAATTTTTCATTCTTTTGATGCTTAAACTTTATTTTAATATTTAATCTTCTTACTATATGTTCTTTTTAAATATGCTTTTATTAAAAAGCACGAGTCATTATGATGTAATTGTATAACCTAAAAGCACGAGTCATTATGATGTAATTGTATAACCTGTTCAAAGATTCTATTTTGATATTTTGAAGTTTTTGGGGGAGGGAAATAGAGTATTGAGACATCACTGTTAAAGGACATCAGTGATTTTTTTGACCTTTTGGGGGAGGGATATAGAGTATTTTGGATATAGAGTAATCAGTATTTTGTTTTCTTTTTACCTATTCAGTGGACAAATATATTATGTATTTCATAGTATTTTGAGACATCACTGTTAAAAGACATCAGTGGTTTTTTTTGACCTTTTGGGATAGGGATACCTATTCAGTGGTCAAATATATTATATATTTCATAGTGGTATATGAGGGGTATATGGAATATATTATGTATTTCATAGTGGTATATGAGGAGGGTATGCAGATACTATCATAGCTTGTGGGATTAATAAGTTATGTCATAGCGTAGATAAAGTGTAATCTTTATTTTGTTTAAATAGAAAATGTGGATTTTTGTTAGAAAAAAAACATATTGAATTCAAATGAAATATTTATAATTATATATGTACAATTATCATATGATTCATTGAAAATATGTATTTGGAAAAAAGTTTCTACATACAAGAAGTCAATTTTGTTATGATCTAAATAGTCAAATTGACCCAATATCTACATGTTAGTAACCTAAATATGCATAAAATTCAATTGACCGGAATTTAACAAATTTTATATAGAATATTAATTTACAAAAAAACACCAAAATTTACAAAATTTACAATATTAGTTATATAGCATATTAATTTATAAGAAAACATAAAAATTTATTACGATATTAGTTATGTAAATGTTCTTTTTTATTTGTTATAAATGGGATTATCAGGGTCTCAGGGTCTCCTTATATCCGCACTCTTACTCGAGCACTCTATACACCCGCTCTCTGTTATGATCAGAGGTTATGGCAGATGCGTGAGGCCTTCATCCAGGATGCTGTGTCCCGTGATACGAGTAGAGTCCTCAATCGAATGCAAATGATATGCAAGAACAGAAAAAAAAAATAAAAAAAAATAAACTAAAACAGAAAAAACCTCTAAATATAAGTATCAACATTTCTATTATCTAATATAATATTATATTTGAAAGCAAGGTAATAAACTATAGGTGCATACCTAGAGAGGAAGGATAACAATTAGATATCGATAACTAAGAGGAGTTGCATCTGAAACTCATCTTCTATTTGTTGTTTTTGCCATATAAAACTTGACATGATCAAAACTAAGAGAAGTTGACATGGTAAAAAACCAAGAGGACATGATCAAAACTAAGAGGAGTGGAGTTGACATGATCAATTAGATGTCGATAACCAAGAGGAATTGACATGATCAAAACTCAAACATAATGACAAATTCCAAACTCTGTTGCAAGTGCAAGCCTCCATAACATTTAAACTTCAAATTTTGTTCTAGTGCAAGCATCCATAACATTTAAACTCCAAATTCTACCGGCCTTCAGAAATAAAAGAAATTGAACGAAAAGAACACAAACAAAGTAAGGAAAGGTAAGTATCTACTCGAGGAGCCACTTTCTTCTCTCTTTTAAGGTGTCATTGTATATCTTCTAAGAATAACAAGGCAAGATAAGTACCTACTCTTCTAGGAATAACAAGGCAAGATAAACAGGGCAGCATATCATTTCATCATTTTTAAGCCAAATTAAATACTTATTTATTATGCAGCACTGTATATATGAAGGCCGATGGAAATCATGTTGGACACCAGACCGTTGCCTTTGTTCATCTTAAGAAATTCCTCCCTTAGTCCACCCTCTCCATTATGAGGCATAACCAACAAGATATATACACTGAAACATAGCACACACAGAGAAGACGAATTTCGTGATTAACTGGGTGGTAAAAGACAACATACAATGTATGTTACAGGACAACAGAACAGGGAAGGAAAAGGACAATAAAGAAATTGAACCAGAATGAGAAGAAACTGCCTTCGTCTGTGAGTCGGCCAGCCTCGAATAAGAATGCAATTTGAATGACTAGATAGTAAAAGAGAGAGCATGCAATGTATGTTACGGGACATAGAACAGGGGAGGAAAAGGATCATAAAGAAATTGAATACAAGAAAAGAAGTATTGAATACAAGAAAAGAAGTAGGAAGAAAGTGTTAGTTGTCCTTCTTATTCTTATTTTTACTCGGTAAGAAATTGAGTGGTTTACAAGCATCGTGAATGAACCTGGAGAAACGATGATGTTACAGATTAAGACAAGAGGATAACAGTAAGAACAAGAATACAATCCTATAGATATCGAATCAAATATATAATTATATATATAATGTTGTTTATTTTTGAATATTTTTAATATATATATAATTTTATTTTTGGATATTTATAATATAGATATTATAATATTTTTTATTTTTTAAATATATGCATGTGGAAAGAAGGGATGCCAACTCTGTTAGCCTAGGTTGTTAGGAAGTCCGAGTGGATCAAAGACCATTTAATAAGGGTGGAAATTAGTTGTTCAAGAATCTGTCAATTAATATCAAAGAAATTAATGAAAAGAAAACATAACCAAAACATATAATGTAACTATAGGACATAATAATACAGCTTGAGTGGGTTTAATGGTTAAGAAAATGTGTTTTTTCTTAAGAGGTCACAGGTTCAAATCCAGAGGGGGGTAGGGTATGTATACCTTCGTAGACTTTACCAATCAAATCGTTGGGCGGAGGGGGGTCCCTTGTCCCACAAACAAGGGGGTCTCATACACCAATTTGGTGTGTTGGCTTGACCATAACCTTAAAAATAGATTATTATTATTATTATTATTATAGTATACGGGAGGAAAAGATCTAAAAAATTGGGATACACCAATGGACTTTATAGATGTAATTACGCCTTGCCAAATGAATTAAACGATATGGCAGGATGGAGGAAAAAGCAATTAAAGAAAATGATAAGGCAGGAGCATGGACACGTTCAAGAAATTAAGGAAAATGTAACCAAATAGTTACCATAATAATGACGACATAAATATAATGACAAATTCCAAATTCTGTTGCAGGTGCAAGCCCTCCATAACATTTGAACTTCAAATTTTGTTATCGTGCAAGCATCCATAACATTTAAACTCCAAAATCTTTCAAAATCTATTATAAAGGTCCAAATTGGCAACTCCATAAATAAAAGAAGGGGAAGCTTGATTTACAAAGGGAATCCTCAAGCTTGAAAACGTTCTAAAACGACTTCGTTTTGCCTATGTTTGTTTAGCCATCGAGTGGGAGGAAGCTTTTTGGTCGGGGCAGAGAAGCGTTTGAAAAGATTTTACGCTGGCTGGCTTGATCCAGAGAATTTCTCACAGAGATGGACACATCCCTTCATACAATGACTACATAATAGATAACCTCATTTGCCCTATATCCACTGCGAGTTTTTTTTTTTTTTTTTTCCAAGAATTTTTTTTATCAAATTTATATAGGGTATAAATTCGTTTACAAAGTAAGCTGCAGCAAGCTTGAAATGTGGTCAGCGCACTAGCAGTGGGGGACCAATACAATAAAAAACAGCCGAGCTATGATGGAGACAAGGCCAACAAAACGGAGAGAAGACTGGAAAGTGAATCAAGCGAACAAACTTTCAATAAACTATCAACTATCTACTGCAATGTGGGACAACCATCATCATTCGAAGATATCAATGAAGGAAATAGGACTCTCTATCCCTCTATCACAGTGGTCCAAACAATGCTAGTGCAGTGCTTACATTTTTGGAGATTTAACTCTGAGTTTTCGAAGCGTCCAAACATTGCTTTCTAAAATATAGGTGCTGCAAAATAGTTTTACGCTGGTGGATGATCATCGCGAAATTGGCAACCCGTGTAAAAGTAGTGTGGAAGAGGTGAGCAAGGCATTGTCAAATAGTAATGATGAAGTTGTAGGTTGTACGTTCGTAACGTTACCCGTCATAACATTTGAGAGCCGAAGTAACCTTCTATGAGCATTTACCTAGTAACCCAAAATCCGATGAGCCTAGACTATTTTGCAGTTAGGTACAATATGGCGGAGGAGGATTACCTATATAATTGGTGAGATGGATTTGTGAAACCAATAGTGATAATGGCTGTGCTGGGCAGATGAGATCTCTAAACGAATAAAAGAAGGAAGCAGTACATACCATTGTAAATAAATACAGAGAAGCCAACAATACATACCATTATTTGCAAAGAGCACTGATCTCCGTGAAGGAAAAGGATGTTTGAGCAGCTCAATCGCGTTCCAGAGCATAACAGAACAGGTCCAAATCCAGAGGATAACAGAGCATGTCCAAATCCATCACATGCGGATGCAAGACATTAAAGCCCACAAACAGACAGATAGTCTTGGGACTCAGACTGAGACGCCCTGGCAGAGAGATACATACACAGACGGGAAGTGCTTCCCACACAACAATGTAGATAGAGGAGGAAAATCTCTTGAAAATGTTACCGTTTCTAAAGATTTGAGATATATAGGTGTGTCCCACTTCCACTTCCTTCAACGGATAGTATGGGTGCACCGAAGTTTTTTTTTGTTTGGGATAAAGCAGGATCGAAGTTTTTTAAGAAAAAATCAGGAGTGAAGCTTTTGTTTGTGAAAAGAGCAGGCTTGAAGCTTTTTTTTGAAAAAGCAGAGTTGAAGCTTTTTTAAAATTATTTTTTTTTGGAAAAAGCAGACTTTTAAAAAAAAAAAAAGCAGAGTTGAAGCTTTTTTGACGTTTTCTCTGCTGCGAATTTACAAATGCAGGCGTGTTGTCTCTGAAGTTCTTTGCGGCATATAATGACCAGGTTTGTGGCTTCTGTGCATTGGGCAAGAAATATGGTGGGGTCTAAGTTTTTTTGACGTTTTCTCTGCTGCGAATTTACAAATGCAGGCGTGTTGTCTCTGAAGTTCTTTGCGGCATATAATGACCAGGTTTGTGGCTTCTGTGCATTGGGCAAGAAATATGGTGGGGTCTAAGTTTTTTTGACGTTTTCTCTGCTGCGAATTTACAAATGCAGGCGTGTTGTCTCTGAAGTTCTTTGCGGCATATAATGACCAGGTTTGTGGCTTCTGTGCATTGGGCAAGAAATATGGTGGGGTCTAAGTTTTTTTGACGTTTTCTCTGCTGCGAATTTACAAATGCAGGCGTGTTGTCTCTGAAGTTCTTTGCGGCATATAATGACCAGGTTTGTGGCTTCTGTGCATTTGGCAAGAAATATGGTGGGGTCTTTTTTGTGCTACAAAACTATTTTTTGCACATTCAGAATGTGGATGTGCTATGCTTTGAAAAGAAAATGACCATGACTAGAGCCTTCTGTTCCAGGGCACTGTTCCGTGTGCATATATGGATGTGGGTATGGTGTTTGTCTTGGATTCTGGGTTGTGGGGGGCAATTTTCAGGTTAGAAAATGGGTAATAACCACTTGGCAGCTTCGTTATTGAATGATAATGGTGGGGTTGGAGAAACTGCATATCCTTTAGTATGGTCATTCTACTAAATTTGTCTCATAAGTCGGCTCAAGGCGGAATTCCTCTTGCAGTGCAGGTCGACTTACAGGTCAGAATAAATTTATCTTACAGGTCATTTATCATGCTTGGGAATGCTGCTAAATCTTGAAATTAGTTAAGTTGAAGTCACACGAGAAGATTTTCCTGGTAACTCTTTGAGATTATAAAAATATTATAAATATTATGGTATCTTTCCCTTACTGGTGAACTTTTTTGATAAAATGAAATATGCATTGTGATCATCATTATGCCTTTTTACTATTGTTGCATTAACCTATATTAGGGTTTCGTTTTGGTTTACGTCTCTATTAGTACATTTTATGTTGCTATTTTGTTTCATTGTTTTAGTTCACTGTTAACATGTTTTATGATATTTTGGTGAACTTTTTTGATAAAATGAAATATGCATTGTGATCATCATTATGCCTTTTTACTATTGTTGCATTAACCTATATTAGGGTTTCGTTTTGGTTTACGTCTCTATTAGTACATTTTATGTTGCTATTTTGTTTCATTGTTTTAGTTCACTGTTAACATGTTTTATGATATTTTGGTTCTTGCAAAAATGCATGGTTTTTTTTCCTTTTTTTTAATGGTTTTATTTTTCGTGGTTAAACAATACATATACATAATACGTCAATAATTATACATCATTAAACTGGTTTTATCAAAAATGCACATATGGCTGGGTTTTTCCTTTTTTTAATGGTTTTATCTTTTATTGTTAAATAATACATATACATAATATGTCAATAATCATACATCATTGAGCTATGATGTGATTATATCATAATACAGAGCAACCCTTCCTCTATAGGCAGCGAGAGCCAACATTGTCCTCCTTGGCCTTGAACTCAAGAGAGCCTACATGTTTTCTAAGCATGACAATTTTGGCTAAAAAATGGGCGATGTGATTATATCATAATACAGAGCAACCCTTCCTCTATAGGCAGTGAGAGCCAAC
Organism: Picea engelmannii; assembly: GCA_009831015.1. Lineage (NCBI taxonomy): Eukaryota > Viridiplantae > Streptophyta > Pinopsida > Pinales > Pinaceae > Picea > Picea engelmannii. Next base: position 75,603 of record ML814760.1, on the reverse strand, counting down.
ATTGTCCTCCTTGGCCTTGAACTCAAGAGAGCCTACATGTTTTCTAAGCATGACAATTTTGGCTGGCTTCTGACACTAATCTAAATGGTGCAACCTCTTCCAATTGGAAGGAGGTGGCATCCCATTAAATGCGGCACAACATTGTCATGGAAATGAGAAATGCTTCTAAATCATAAGAGGTGGCATCCCCATTAAATGCGGCACAACATTGTCATGGAAATGAGAGATGCTTCTAAATCATATAGCATTCCAAGCACTTCTTTTAGACTAGACTGTTTGGCCATTACTCTGTGTCTCCAAGAATGAGCCCTTTGCAGTGCACGAGGGTGACAAAGAGAATGACAAACTAAGTAGCAACCTAATATTAAATACTAAATACTCTGACAAAGTTACAATCCCAAAACTCATGTTTTATTGTTTCTATTTGGTGGAAAATTGCATATTGACCATTCGTTGGACTTGAGTTGCGGAGCTCATCTTAAATCGATGAGTTGTTACTAAGCACCAGTCAATCAAATACCTCGGGTAGATTTCTAACAATCATGGCATGTCTTACACTTGGTTTTAGCATCATGGCCCTCTTTCACAAAGATTTACAAATTTCCAAAGTAACCAATTTTTGAAAGCAATAATTCTGGTTGGTAGCGGCTGTACAACAGCTCCGACCAAGAAATCTCCAGTGACGATATCACACTTCTTATCTTACTAGGTCGAGTTTCTTAATGGAATGAGGTTCATCTATTAGTTGCTTCCCCTATATCTAAAGCCTTCTAAGTTATTCCCTTTCCTTAAAGAATAAAAATTCCACCATTCTGATCTTTATTTAAATGGAAGGTCCAAAATTCAAATAGATTGTGTCCTTAGATACCATTCACTTTTGGGGCAATCAAATTTTAAGTGCAGCTCTTTGGACATTAACTGCCAAGTCTTCCAAAGGATATGGTATACTTGATCTATTATATCTTTTTGAAAGCAACACCACTACCAACTAAATCGCAGATTTCTAATTTCCACATTATACCTGTTAGATGAGTAGCATTCTGAATGCAATGTTGTGTAAGAATATGCTAAGATCCATTGCCATAACTATTCCTTGGTCTCATATATCAATCAAATTGATTACTCCAACCTCCCTTGACAAACTGTAAATGTCACATGAGACTTGTTGAAGACTTCTATTCCTTGACCATTTCTTTCATCGGAATCATTGCCAGAGTCATGAAACCTCCCTTGACAAACTGTAAATGTCACATCTTGTTGAAGACTTATCTTTCCTGTCCATTTCTCTCATCGGAATCTTTGCCAGAGTCATAGAAAATTTTGGAGTTTAAATGTTATGAGGCATAACCAACAAGATATATACTGAAACAGAGCACACACAGAAAAGATAAATTTCGTGATTGACTAGGTAGTAAAAGAGCATACAATGTATGTTACAGAATAGGGGAGGAAAAGGACAATAAAGAAATTGAAGAAAAGAATCGAACTAAACTCTTACTCTGTCTCTGTTCATTCCAAGAAATGCCTCCCTCTGTCCACCACTTCTGTCTCTGTTTATTCCAAGAAATGCCTCCCTCTGTCCACCCTCTTCGTTATCAGGCATAACCAACATGACATACACACTGAAACTACAACAGAGAAGACACATGACACACTACACACAAACAAAAACATGGAGCGCTCCAACTCACACCACATCACACCAAAGACAGCCTAAGAGGAGAAGAGGCAAAGCTCACAGGCAAGAGATTAATTTTCACAAAAATAACTAGGTAAATACAATCAGAAGAATTATATACGCCTGTGTTGTCTGCCAAGATTCCTGAATCCCATGCCCTACTCTTCGATGAGAGCCAGCGCTGGATACATTTCAAATTTCAGATAAAATCTTCCAATAAAATATCTGCCAACGCAAGTGCGTTGTTTCGCAAATTCAAAGTTGCAAAGCTCTTTGGGTTAGTTCATTTTAATTCATTTTGTTCGAGTGGTCGGAAAATATGTTTTAAGAGAGATAAGTATCAACGTTATTTAATGAGTGGAAGTGTATTGAATATATAATGATGGAGTATTATTTTTAATGAGTAGAATTGTGTTGAATATTTAATGATGGAATATTATTATTATTATGTATTGATTAGGATTTTATTGCAAATTAGTTATATAAGAGCTGCAATTGTGAACATTATTATACAAATTAAAATTATTATTTGTGACTTTACTCTTAGGGTGATAATCTTCACAATAGAAAAATTTGATAATATGGATAATTAAAATATTTTAGTAATAGTATTAATGTCTTTAATAATTTTTATATTATTTTGTGGATATATTAAAATTATTATTTTTTATATTATTTTGTGGATATATTAAAATTATTATTTGTGACTTTACTTTTAAGGTGACAATCTTCACAATAATGTTTTCATTTTTAGAAAAAAATTGATAATATGTATAATTAAAATATTTTAGTATTAGTTTTAATGTTTTTAATAATTTTTATATTATTTTGTGGATATTTATAACTTGTAAATTTTATTATTATTATTATATATATATATATATATATTTATACATTAATATTTACCTTTTTCATTTAATTTACTTCTTCTTCATTCAATTTACATGGAATTTTCTTCTTTCTATAATATGGAAAATTAGATGTAATTTCAAATTCTCATCAATTGGTCTAAACATTTTTATCTATTTTTGAAACCTGTTAATCTTTTATTTTTTTAGGAGATTATATGTTATTCTAAATTCTCATTAATTGTTCTAACTATTTTGGATCAATTTTTGAAACCGGTTAATTTTCCACTTTTTATTTTTATTGTTTTTTTGTTTTTATTGTATAACTTAAATGGACCTAATAATTAAGAACACCTCTTTCCTTTTAAGAGGGAAACATGTTCAAATCCAGAGGGGATCGGGTATGTACATCTTTGTAAACTTTTGCAGTGAAATCCATGCATGGAGGAATCCCTTGTCCCACAAACAAAAAAATCTCGTACACCAATTTGATGCCTTGCTTAACTGCTACCTTAAACATAGATTATTATTATTATTAGCTGATGCCCTCGCCATTTTCATGATATATAAAAGATTTATAATATAATTACCATTCTTTAAAATAAAAATATTACATGGCAGGTCATCATGTACGAACCCCAATTCTTTAAATTAAAATAGGTCATCATGTACGAACCCCGATTATTTAAATTAAAATATTATATGGCACGTCATCATGTACGAACGAGAACAAGATGCCCTTGCCATTCTCATAATTTCTAAATGCTTCGTAATATAATTACAATTCTTTAAATTAAAAAAAAGGTCATGGACTCTTTTCTAAGAATTAATGATAATAAAAGATTAATCATTACCATGGGTGTGGTTTTTTAAAGTATAGAAATCTGGATTTATATTTTATAATTGATTATTTATGTTTTATTTTTTTCATAAAATAATTTATAATTTTCATTTTTCATATATTAAATTTCTTATTTTTTATATATTTAATTTTATTGAATAATATAATTTTAATTTTATAAAATATTATTTTTAGATATATAAATATTATTTTTATAATTGTTTAATATTGATTTTTATTAGAAATTATTTATGATAGTTAATGGACCTCTTATTTAGTTGTTATTTAGATTCTCATGGTATATGAAAAGGAAAATCTTCACCACTAGCCTTTTAACCTTTTTGTCACTGAGGTTATCATTTAGATTAGCATGATATATTAGAAGGAAAATCTTCACTACTAGCCTTCTAATCTTCATGCCATTGTATTGATTTTTATGTATTATATTTACATGTTTATTTTGAATTTGTTCATAAATTTTACATATAAATTTAATAACGTAAGAATGATCTAGTGATAAAGTGATATATTTTTGAGATAGCAATTTTTTTTAAGTTAGAAAAGGGATTCTATTAATAATACACAGTAAAAGATATAGTCAATCCCTCTATTTACAATGGGTCAAAAAAATACCAGTACTGTTCTTAAATCCAAAGTATAGAGCCTATGTCTATGCATTGAAGTCCTATGTTGTTGGTTATGGTATAGAGAATAAATATATCAGTCTTGTTAATTCTTCTTACAAAGAGTACATATTGATAGATTGATACGAGAGAGGGGAGAGTGATAGAGAGCGAAGCAGGTTAGAGTTGCAGGGTAACGAGTTAGGGTTTTATTTTTCTCAAGCGATAGAAAATGGAGTCGTCGGGGGTGGAAATGTCAGGAAATTCAAAGTCCTCGGGTCATCTCAGCGACATAGGATAGAGGGAGCGACCAACATTCAAGGATGTGGTGTTGGGTAAAGCGCAAAAGCGATAAGAGGATATCAAAATGGGGGGTGTAGGAAAGAACAACAAGGACAATATTGCAGAGCAAAGAAGTCATGGATTCGACAAAACAATGGTGAATGGTTGTCATGCGCGCGCAACGAAAAATCCATGGTATGAAGTTACTTCTTCCAGTATTGGTAACTACATACAGTACATGAAGGACCATGCTTTAATAGGAAAATTCATGGGGATCTGGCCATCAGAAAGAGCCCTCATAGGGTGGGTGAGCTCCAAATGGAAGGTAAAGGGGCTTGTAGATCTAAAGTTGGGATCCAAGGGCTTATTTACAACCATATTTGCTAATCCTTTAGATAGGAATAAGGTGCTTGATGAAGGGCCTTATTTTTTCAATTCCGCTTGTCTCCACCTTTGTTACTGGATGGAGAGATTTTCTCCAGAGAAGGAAGATTTCATGACAACCTCCATTTGGATAGGGCTATATTCGTTACCTCATGGATTCTAGGAAATAAAGACACTGGAAGGCATAGGTAACACCCTTGGATCATTCATTAAAACATATGAGATCACAAAGGTTGCCAAATACACCTCATATGCTCAGATATGCGTCTACATGAATGTAGTGTTGATATTTTGGTAGATGCGAGAGGTATTAACCTCCACGTGTAACCTTGACAAGACTAGAATATTATGGGAAGCAAAAGAAACCCTAAAAGCCTTGGACATAACCCTAGAAGACAAGTCAGCTAAAGAGAATAATTAATATTGAGTTTCTAGCCTTCAGAAAGAGGAGTCGGCCCAGATAGATTAGAAAGAGCAGTATAAATATAGGATGTCAGAGCTCATTTGGATACACAACTCACAACTGCATAAATTTAGCAAGTGCGCAAGTTTGGAGAGTAGTTGCAGCTGCAACTACTGCAACTTGTATTTTCGGTTTTAGGCTTGGACTTTCTCTTGGTTATGGTTTGGACTTTTTGCCTTGTGTGCTAGCTGTGGAGAGAGGTATGCTACATTGATTGGCTATTGGTTCTAGGGTTTGCTTCTGGAATTATTCTCTCTGTCAAGGTTAAGGTGCTCGGGGGTGGCTTCGGCCTATGGTTGGGTGAAAATATTGCTATATTGTCTATGGTGAAATGAGCACACATATTTTTCTAACAGGTTATGAGCCCACACTATTTTCAGACATTCTAACCGTTGGAAGTAGATTGGGAGGATTTGCTCAGTTATAGTTGCAGTTGCAGTCAAAGTTTTTGTTGCAACAACGAAACCATAGCCCTCACCTTAAGTGAAGAGATTGACCTAATTTCTGGATGGCCAAGGGCGCCCTGACCTAACGCACCTCCTGGTACTCTCAACAAGCTAAGATGTCAAGTTTGACTTTTTGGTCAAAGTCAAAGGTTGACCAAGTCAAAGCAGTCATGACTTACTCTATGAACTCAGAAAAAAAGTTACAAGGGGCTTCTAACTTCAGAGCACGAAAGACAAGGATTGATCTCATCCTTGCTAAGAATAAAGTGTTGGATATCGTGAAAGGAAAGATCGTGGAACCACAGTTTGAAGAAGGAAAAGAGAAGGAACCTCAGAACGTTGCAATTATGGAGAATTTCAAGGACAATGACATCAATGCCATGATTATCATAGTGGACTCTGTAAAATACTACTTGATACCCTACATCTCTCATCTTGACTCATCTAAGAAGATGTACGATGCCCTAACTAACCTGTTCTCAGTCAAAAACATTGGACAAGTAATGAGTTTGAAGAATGAGCTCTGTGACATGAAAATGAATGATGATGACATCATAACATCATACTTTGTAAGAATATCTCAGTGAAGAGATCAACTACAAGCTATTGAAGAAATCATTCCAGAAAAGGAACTAGTAAATATAGTATTCAATGGCCTTCCCAAGACATGGGATGCATTTGCCGCAAGCATGAACACAAGAAAGGAGTATCCCACATTTGAAGAACTTTGGACTTGTTGTGCACAAGAAGAATCAAGGATTAACGCAAAAGAGAAATCCCAAAATAAATATGAAGATCAAGCCTTCACAACAAAGTTCAAGAATTTCAGGAATAACAAGTTTGGCTCGAGGAAGAAACCAAATCAAGAAAATGATATGGCAAAGATACAATGCTTCAATTGTCGAAAATATGGTCACTACAGGAACCACTGTCCTGAGTTAAAGAAAAGGAAGGAAATAGACGAAGCATCGGTTGCCGAAGAAAGGGAACCCTCAAAGAAGGACATGCAGGATAAAACAAACTTCTTCTTCTAAGTCAAGGTAACAATATTCTTCAAAGTTCTTGTACATACCATGTTTACATAGTTTTTGTACATATCTATTTCTTAGAATATAAGATGTTCAAGTGAAACAATACCTATGCAAGAATAACAAGATAAGGATTGCTATCATGATGACTACAAGTCAAGCAATACACATGAAAAGATGAAGTACGTTGACAATCCTTGGTAACAATTCACGTGGAATCTATTATATAAGTAACAACTGCCAGATAAGTCGAAATCAGAATCAAACTTGAAGAGACCCAAAAGAAGTCAAAACAGAAAGAAGTCAACAATCAAGAGGAAATTAGAAAAAGACTTGTGACACTTTGCAGAAGGCAATAAGGATGTAGACGAAAGCGTGGACTCTTTTAGATGGAGGGAGGTGATTACAAAATTCCAAAAGAAGAGCATGCATTCATGCATGAAGCAAGGATTAGGAGGGAGCTAATCCTAAATGATATGATCCATTGAGGATTATGAAGTATCTATCCATGTTCCCATTGAAAGTAGCATCCATGATAAGCAACACGTGTTCAGTTTGAATCTAGAAGAAGTCTTCTTCGAAAAGAAGCATTAAGTACCCTTGGTTATCCATCTACATCCATGATCCTATGATGAAAGGAAGAAGTTGGAATCTTAAGGGCATGGAATCTATAGAAGACTCCATGGACCCAACAACTAAAGAGGAACATGAAAAAGAACATGAAGATTCCAAGAAAGAAAGAAAAGCCAGAACAACCAGTGATTATATCGAGAAGCACAAAGACTACTAACTTGGTTTGAACCCTCTAGAAGCAATCACGCAGAAGAAATGGAAGTTATGATAAAGAACAATGTATGTAAGAAAATGTGAAAAAGACTTATGAATGAAAGCATTGTGAGATTCAGAAGTTCTTCCAGAAGAAGGGAAAAGACTATGACGACAACTCATTCTAGTAAACAAGATATACGTCCTGTAGTATCCATGGATTGGAATTTACATATAAAAGACTTCTCTTCCCAAATAAAGAAAATTGAGAAAGAAGCTTATACCATAAAGATACCCATGTATGCAGATATAAGAAGACCTTGTATGGATTCAAACAACTTGATGCAGAGTATCTTATATACAACATAAGCATGGTGAAAACCTTCTATGACATAAATAGTGTATCAAAATGGTTACTCAGAAGTCCGGGATGATGGATTTCTAATCCATGACAAACTCTCACGATGAAAGAAGAGGTTCTACTTGGATATGTTTCAGTTTGAGCTTTGCCACGATGTCATGAGCTAGCAGGAAACATAAGTACTAAATTCAACCATGATATATTGTAATGATCTGATCTATGTGAGGCCTTTAGAGAAAACCATGTTCCATGACATACCAAATACATTGAGATCAAGCATTATATTCTTCGCGATAAAGTCCAAAAGAGAGAAGTGGTTCTCCATTTTATCTCCACCAATTAGAAGATAACAAATATTTTGGTAAAGCCTCTATCCAAGATGAAAAGTTTGTGTACTTAAGAAACAAGCCGAGGCTCGTGGAGACAACTTCCTTATTGAAAAAGGAAGAGATTACTCCTAGGTTGGGAGGGAGCACTGATATGTTATTGATTTATGGACAATCATTTTCCAATTCGAAAAATGGTCAAGGATGGGCAGTTCCTTTCCAGTTCGGAAAGTGGTTTGAGATTTCTAACAAACATGAATTTTCCAGATCAGACAGTCATTTTCGTAATGAAAATGGTCCGATCGATTGTTGATGTACCATAGACAACAATTCCCCTTGTGGCTAGTGTGGGGGAATGGTCTAGGACAGTTATTCTTCTTGGCAGTCACTTTGAGTAGTGGTCAAGTAGAATGGTCCGCCTCGCCGGACAATCATTTTTTCAAAGTTCACAATTGTGAGCAGTTTCGAAGAATGGTTCGTTTTGGAGGTTGGTACAGGACAATCATTTCCATAGGAAAAGGTCCAGACTGTCATTCCCTAGGGCGGACTCAATATTTCAAGGTTGCACTGTGATTAGTGTTGGAGGAATGGCCTAATTAGGTGAATGGTCCAGGTTCAACAACCAGGGATAGTCATTCCCTAGGGAAGACTCATTCTCTCTAGGTTGCACTATGATTAGTGTCGGAGGAATGGCCCAGTTAGGTGAATGGTCCAGGCTCAGAAATCAGGGACAAATATTCTTCTATGCTTGAGAAGAATAGTCTAGATAGCCCATGGATGATGTTTTACCTTCTGAGGGCATATGGTCTTCGAGATCTCACAGATGTGAGTGGAAGAATGGCCCAGATGACTCAATTTATATCATGATATTGTTTTATGCACGTTGATATCGGATGATATGATTGTTGTGGAGACTGTATGTCTCTGGAAAGTAGATGTATTCTAATGTGGTGGATGTGTTCCACTGGTTGTGACTATGTGTCACTGATTAAGTAGCCGTGTGCTACTTGGTGTGGTTATGTACCACTGGATAGTAGTTGTGTACTACTATGGATAGACACAGTTGTGTTCTATTGAATGACATTGTTCCGATTGCCATGAAGACTATCCATAGTGTTGGAAATGATTACCATCTAGATGGATAGTCAGTGTGCTAGTGGACAAACATTCTCCAGGCGGAAAATGGTCCAGGGCATTTATTCTTCTAGGACGTATGCTGGGATTAAAAGAATAATCCTTGTAGCCCATGGCGTGGCTTCCATCATTTGTTGGAACAATTATTCTTCTAGGACATATGTCTGGATTAGAAGAATGGTTCTTATATCAGTATGTGGAGTAAGTGACTTATTCAACATCATGCCTGATTACTCAAATGGAGTATGGCTTCGAGAGATGATGCAGTTGATGCTATCATATGATACTAATAGTGATGATGGTGCTCGTGATTTGATCATGAGATAGCCTGTGTGGCTATGATAATGCTACCGGTTGAATGATCCGTTTGTGCTCAAGATCATTGCCTTTAATACCTCCCTAACTAGGAGGGAATGTTGATATTTTGGTAGCTACGAGAGGTATTAACCTCCACGTGTAACCTTGAAAAGACTAGAATATTTTGGGAAGCAAGAGAAACCCTAAAAGACTTGGACATAACCCTAGAAGACAAGTCGGCTAAAGAGAATAATTAATATTGAGTTTCTAGCCTCCATAAAGAGAATTCGGCCCAAACAACTAAGAAAGAGCAGTATAAATACAATATGTCAAGCTGATTTGGACACACACAACTCACAACTGCAAAAATTTAGTAAGTGCGCAAGTTTGGAGAGTAATTGTAGTTGCAACTACTGCAACTTGTATTTTCAGTTTTAGGATTGGATTTTCTCTTGGTTATGGTTTGGACTTTCTGCCTTGTGCGCTATCTCTAGAGAGAGGTATGCTACATTGATTGACTATTGGTTCTAAGGTTTGCTTTTGGAATTATTCTCTTTGTCAAGGTTAAGGTGCTCGGGGGTGGCTTCAGCCTATGGTTGGGTGACAATATTGCTATATTGTCTATGGTGAAACGAGCACACCTATTTTTCTAACATGGAGCAGGAGCCCTCTCAGAAGCAGTAACAATATCCTACCAGGATAATGAGTTGAGTCAATCGGTGGACTATGAACACATCCCCTTCAGGTGCAGGAAATGCCATGTTCATGGTCACTTGTTGTTAGGATATTTAGACACTTAGGAGTTAGTTAAGATCTACTTGGTCTAATATGTCGTTAGGTAAAAGTGTGTTTCTTTAGTATGCATTAGTATGCATTTGTAGTTAGACAATCCGACGGTCACGATATGTTCTCGACATAGAGTGATCCGACGGTTCATACTCTCCTCGATCTTAACGGCCATTGATCCGTGGCTTAACACCCGATTGGTCCATGATCTCTATTTAAAGAGCATGGAGGGTCATTTGCCGA
>ML814760.1:16807-50204 GCA_009831015.1 Picea engelmannii | reverse complement strand
TTAGGGGCTATATAACTCAAATTTGAACCAGGGTCAATCAAAACAGACACCAGATGGTTGAAAATCATACCTTCTATTTCCACCACTGAAGCTTGGTGGTCAGCTTGGTTATTATCCAATGATGCATAAATCTGCGGCACACTCCTTGCCACATCATTGACTGTGGGAGCTTCTTGAATGTTATAAACTTTCCGACTATTCTGTTGTCGGTGTGGATAGTCTCTCAGGAGATGCTCTTCTCTGCAACCCCAACATTTCAGAGGTTCTTTCTTTGGGTTATTAGTCTTCACTGGTATAGGTCCAGAAGCTTTACTTCCATCCACCGAGGGAAAGTTCTGCTGGAGTAAACTCCGAGCTAGAAATTTCATTCTGGGGTTTTTCTTGTAGTTCTTAAATCCTGAGCATTTGATCCCTTTTTTCTGAAATCTCAAACCACTCGTATGTTTCCAGTCTCCACGAGACTCTGCCCGATGTCCATATTGTTCATGACAATATGTTTCTTTTCGAATAGTGTCTTCTAAGGTCTTTGGCTTCGTCGAATTCGATTTGGTTCCGGTATTCCTTGGGTAGCCCACTGATGAAGTGTTGCGCCTTCGCCTTCTCTGCTTTGATGTAGGGTACATATCTCAATAAGTCGAGGAATTTGTTGACATATTCCTCTATAGTGAGTTGTCCCAGTTTGAGTTCATAAAACTCTTTAGCCTTCTCGTTGAAATACCTATCCGACAAATACTTCTTCCGAAAGTACTTTTCAAATTGTTTCCAAGACAGGTCCCCCTCGCGGACCCCTTTCATATTCTTAATATCTTCCCACCAGATGGAAGCCTTTCCGTTCAGATTGAAAGTGGCCACTCGGGCCTTCAAATTCTCTGAAAAATCATGGACTCTGAAATATTTCTTTAGTCCAAGTAGCCAAGCCTCGACTTCCTCTCCCTTCTTTATCTCACCGTCAAAGGAGGGAGGTTTGGCCTTTCTAAATTCTTCAAATTTATGACCCTTGGAAGTCTTTTTCTTCTTCTGTTTTCTTCGAGAATAGGAACTGGTCCTGCTGCCGGAGGAACCTTCTGAATCGCCAGCTTCCTTCTCAGTGGAATTGTCTGGCACTGGTCCTTTACCTCTGGGGTGGACCTTTCTTGAGGTGCTCCTCTCAGTATGGCCACTGATACGACCATGTTTCTGCATCTCGGGTTCATGCTGCATTTGTCGTTGTAGGTCGAATAAGCTCTGCAGTAAAACTGCATTAATTTCGATTTTCTTTTCTTGTTCTTTCATCATCCTTTCATTGTCGGCCTTGCAGCTTTGCAATTCAACCATGAGACTCCTCACAGTCTCGGCTAGATTTGGAGGGGTTCGCATTGCTCTTCTTTCGTCAGACTCTTCGTCTCTATTGCGGGAGCCTTCTCCCGTCTCTTGGGGAGTCACCATTCTCTGCGTCTGTAAATTCCCGCGGCTAATCGTCCGCTTGGGTGAAAAGACAAACGTTGGTTATTAGTCAAGAGTTAAATACATTTTTATAACCTGCGCATAAATTCATATTATCATATGTATACCCATATAACAGGGGTTTTTCATTTGGGTCTTAATCCTTATCTATCAGCCATCTCAATTGCAAGAGACTCTACCTGCTTTAGTAGGTAGCCATTGTAACACTAAAACAGGACAACGAAGTTCATGTCCTAGATTACAGTTTCATCCTGCAATCCTTCTTCTTAAGGGGAAAACACAGATGACATTGTCTCCTTACGCGGCTCATGCCTGAGCCCAAGCAGGCCAAGTGTTGTAACCATGCTCTGATACCACTTTGTCACATACCCACTACCTAAATCGGATTTTTCTGGTTTTCTGCTGAATCAGAAGCCTTAAACATCCATGGAGGACCAGCGTAAGCTGGCTCTTTATCTCTCCCCGCCCCCATGTGGTTGCGGGTCATGATCACAGTCTGAATAAACGCAGTACCTCTTTCATATTTCGCGCCTCGGCACTACAGTGATGTCGAGGTGTTTGACTTGGAAACCGCCGAACCCCGGCAGGGCTAGAGAACAACCAATGAGAAACGACCTCGTTGCGCGGTTAAGTGGAATACAGGTGGCAGGGAGGGAAACACGACATGGTAGTCGACATGACAGGAGGGGCCCCACTTCTCACGCCACACTATTCCGGACCCCCCCTCCCCATTAAAGGCAGAATGGCAAGGGGTCTCCAGAATGCATCCTCAACCGTAGATCTGGGCGGCTGGACTCTGGCCATCTAGATCTGCTCGCTACTTACCCTAATGTGCCTTCGTGCCCCAGCATAAAACTGGCATCTCTTCCTCACATCGGATAGTCGTTACGGACCCTGAGATTTCCCGAAGGAATCTTGTCCGTTCATCGGGACTTAGCCACATGCTATCGTCTCGACATTATGGGTCAGGATTTGTCAAGGCAAGAGCCTGAGTTTTTGTCAGTGGAACTCCCGCATCCCCGATCCCCGATTTCCCGAAACGGGTAATCTCTCAACACGTGGCCTCTGTCAATCGGACGGCTCAAATCTATCCCAGGGTTTCCACAATGGAAAGTCCCGATCTCTTGTCAACATGAATCCCGATTCCGCGATTCTCGATTTCCCAAAATGGAAGATCTCACGACGCGTGGCCTCCGTCGATCGGACGGCTCAGATCTATCCCGGGGTTTCCACAATGGAAAGTCCCGATCTCTTGTCAACAGGAATCCCGATTCCGCGATTCCTGATTTCCCGAAATGGGTGATCTCTTGACACGTGGCCTCCGTTAGTCGGGCGGCTCAGATCTACTCCGGGGTTTCCACCATGGAAAATCCCGATTCACTGGGGTTTTTAACCCTCGGGTAACTCCGAACAGATCCAACGGCTGTCAGGTTTTCCAGCTGAGATCTAACGGCTCAGATTGGTTCCTACCCATGCATTCTTCCACGACTCCCTGGACATAAACAAATCGACGGTCCATATATTCCCATGGACCTTGGGGATCTACGGTCCCAATTTCTTCACTACCCACGAAGACATAGAGAAACCAAGTGGGAAAACGTTTAACACCCTACTTTCTCCTACCAATCTAACGGTCGGGTGTGACCACTGATTTCCCGACGGGATCCCGTCCGTCGATCAACACCTTTTTATGGTTAAGGTACTTAACCTTCTGGCTTCTTCCTTCGATCTGACGGTCGTGAGTGACCACAGATCTCCCGACGGGAACTTGTCCGTCGATTCAATACTTCATCCTTATACTGCCATCTCGAGTTTTCAAGAGGATCGTTTCTCCTCATGCAGGGTTACTAAGGCTTTACGCCTTCACATTTACTTTTCGGGTTCTTGATGGGCTTTTCAAGGAGGGTATCTCTATAGGGAGATTTACTCAGGGTACTATCTGAGGCAGATAAGGGTATCGTCCACCCGAGAACCAGACATGAAGTCTGAATTAGATCAGTACACATGTAAATAACAATTCATGAGGACATATTCCATATATAGTCTCTCCCATACAAATATACAACTACTAGTACTGATCAAAACATCCTACAGACATTGTTACAATGAATTCACTCATAGTTTCACAGCTTATGGGCATAATCATCAGAATAAACATATATATATATATATATATATATATATTTCAAGATGCCAGAGGAAAAACACTTATCAGAAATAACACTAGGGGTTATGCAACTGCTGAGAGGGGTGCTCGTTTCCACCCAACCGTAGGCTTAGCGACTCCCAACGGATTTACCACTAGCCACCCCCGAGCTGAGACCACAATGTTGTGAGACTGCGTCTCTGTCTTCCACTGACCAAGAGCGAATGTTACTCTCCTTCCTCTCTGCTATCACTTACTCTGCGTATTGCCAAAGTTCTCCCCTTGTGTCCGCCCCCAATCACTTCTACCCCATGCCTTATCCTCTTGCGAGGTTGTGTGTGGTGTGATTTCCCTCGCGCTGGTCAATCATGATGGCTCTATGGATAGGCGGTTCACCTCCCCATCCCTCATTAAATTTATGAGGAGCCATCTACCTGCTAGCCAGCGAGACATTTAATTCAGGGCCATCGAGCCGCTTTTGGTTCTCTGGGCCAGTGGAGTCCAAATACGTTATTAATTCTCGGTGGAAGTTAACGCCACCTTTCCAGGTGCCTTCCACCGCCATCGTGGTCTCTTTTTCTTCACATCCCCTCTCAACAGTCTTGCAATATAAATTCATAATGTTATTCACATTTATTGACCTTTTCCATAAGGTCCATTCACATCACATATTCACATTCATGAGTTTGCCACAGTTCTTGGCTAGTCCAGTTATTTTTACAAACTGGGGGAAACAGGGTGTTACCATGTCCTTGAAGATCACCCAATATCCCTTGTCCTCAAGGGTTGCAATTGATAATAGATTCTTCCTTAGCTCTGACACATATAATACTTCATCAACATGAAGCATTGCCCCATATTCCAATCTGAAGGAGTAGAGCCTACTCCCTCTATCTTGTAACATTTGTCATCCCCAAGCTCAACTTGCTCTGCAAAAGATTTCTTCTTGAAATATGAAAGTATCTCCTTGTATCCTGTCATGTGTTTTGATGCACCACTATCTACTAACCAAGTTTTTGGCCTTGTTATCACTGTACTGTATAAAGCAAAAACCAAGTAATATTCTTTTCTATTTTCTCTTTCATTAGAAGGACTTTTCTAATTTGTTTTGGATTCATCATCCTCAACAATTGAGGCATCTCTTTCCTTGGACCTTTCTTCTTATACCAACAGTGTCTAGCAAAGTGACCCAACTTATTGCAATTAAAACATTTAATCTTAGACGTATCAATATTCCTACCTTTGAACGTACCTTTAATATTTATCTTCTTCTAAGAACCTTTTTGGAAAGTGACCTTTTTATTTCCCTTGAGCCTTGATGCTAATGCCAAATGCTCTTCTTTGAATGACTCACTCCTGGTAGCAGTGCGACTCTCCTTTTGGAGACTATCATGCCATAACCTCTCAAATGTGGGTTGAATCGCTCTCCCACTCACGTTGGATAAGAAAGTCTCCCATGAAGAAGAAATACCATTAGATATGGCCTGCACTAAGTCATCATCATCCACTGTGACACCTGTGACCAAGAAATGATCTCTGATATGGGTTGTCCTGGAACATAAAGATGCCACTGATTCACCTTTATCCATCTTTAAATACTCAATCTTGTGCTTAAGTGTCCTCTTATTAATTGGTGCCTTTTTCTCATACAAATTTACCAAGGTATCCATACATTCCTTGGAAGTCATTAACGAAGTCATTACTGGCATTATATTGTCTTTGACTGAGTAAAAAATATTTTTCTTGGCCTTTGCTTGATTCTTCCTAAAGGCCACTCTTCCTACATTAGAGGTGGGTTCCTCCATTACTAAGGTCACATACTTCTCAAGATCATGCTCCTGCAAGATATTTATTATCTTGAACTTCCACACATTGAAGTTGGAAGCTACTTCAAGCCTATCCTCGACCCTAACAAAAATGGAGGATGCCATGGAACTCACGCTGGAAACTGATCAAGCTCTCTTGGATCTGTCTATACCTTGTTCCTGCACTTCAACAATCTCTTTCACACCCTTAGCTCTGATACCATGTTAAATTATTGAGTTTGATTTAATATGCGAATTATTTCTTTTATTTCTTCATCACTTTGATTCCCGCTTAATACATTTCAACAAAACAAAATCATAACTGAATAGCAATAACCTTGTAAATCATGCACATCAACAACACATATACCCCGGGGAAACCCTATATAGGGAGAAAAACCCCAACAAATAATCTTCCTTTATTGCAAGTAATATGTAAGATCATGTACAATAAACCACCATGAAAAAGTACCTAACTGTGTGACCAATAAACAACAAAACTTCACTGTGTTTTACTGCTGATATAAACTAACACTATTGACGTCTTTTACTATTGATATAAATTAGCACTATTGTTGTCTTTTACTGCTGATAAAAATGACACTATTGTTGTCTTTTACTACTAATAAAACAAACACTATTGTTGTCTTTTACTGTTGATAAAACCAACACTATTCTTTGTCTTTTAATGCTAATATACACTAACATTTATTCACCGTCCTCTCGTGTTCACTGTGTAACAAAATAAACAACAATACTAGCCTCCTTCACTGCCTTGTCTCCTTCACTCATGTGTTGCCTCATAAGTGAATGAGAAAGAGGGGTTGAACTCTGTATATATAGGGCGCAGGAGAGTGAACTCGAATTAGGAAGAGCCTGCATGTCTTTACAATTCGAATTGTAACTTGACTTGACTAAACTTTACATGACAGCTTGCCCTTGAGACTTTGCTTATGCATGGCATGACAATTCGACATGCCAACTCGCCCTTGAGACTTGGCTTATGCATGGCATGACAATTCTACTTGTCAAATCAACATGCGAACTCAACATGCAACTCGACATGTAACTAGGCATGCAACTAGACATGCATGCAAAGGAACTCAACATGCAACTTGACATGCATGCATGCAACTTGACATGCATGCAATCCAACTCAACATGCAACTTGACATGCATGCAACTCAACATATACAACTTGAGTTAGGGAACTCGAATTAGACATTCAACTCGACTTTCTTTTCATGGTGGATAAGGTTACACGTGCCAACACACTAGATCAATACATTTACAATATTTCCATAAGAAAGATTGTTTGTTTCTAGCTCATAGGAATTGTACATTCAACCTAACTTTTGCTAGATGCCTTGACTTTTTCTCAGGGCTCACAAGGCTTGACTAGGCTCACAGAGGTTGTACGCTCCCCCTGACTTTTGCACTAGTCTATCTACGCTCACAGATGTTGTACATTCCCCCTGACTTTTTCACTAGACTATCTATGTTCACAGAGGTTATATGTTCCCCGTAACTTTTGCATTAGACTTACATCTTGATTTTTGTCTTAGAATTACAAGGTTTCTTCCTTTTCCTTGGCTATACTCACAAGATCATATAACATCTCATTCGTCCTAATTTTTGGTTTGACTCACAGAGGTTGTACTTTCCCTCTGGCTTTTGTCAATACCTCACAAGACTGGTTGATTCTCCAAATCTCCCTGGCTAGCCTCAAGGTGGCCCACATGGCCTCTCATTGGAGAATGATTGTCGATGCTGCCAAATTCAAAAATATCATGAAGCTCATATCATGGAATGTTGCGTTGTTTGAATGCCCCATCAAAACATAGAATGCTAAAAAAAGGGATAACTCAGGAAAATGTAGAGATAGTAATGATCCAGGAAACAAAGTGTGATAAAGAAGCCATGGTAAAGATAGCAAAGAAAGTCTAGTGAGTGTGCGAGGTAGAAGTGATGGATTCATACGGCGCATTTGGTGGCTTGGCTATCCTATGGGACCTAAAGAAGTGGAAGTTGGATATGTTTTCCACCTTCCCAAAGATCCTCATAATGAGCTTTGCTGGGGTAGGGTTATTATCACTTCGTAAATTGCCTTGGTTGTAGAAAACAATTTACATAGGTAACCATAAACCAACTTGAGGTTGGAAGCTAGCCCTTCCAACCTAGAGAGGGCTCTCTCTTTCAAATCAATAATTGAAAGGATTGATTTGGTTTTGACTCAAAGACTACATCTCTTGGTGGCAAAGCAGATGAAAATTCCATTGGGCAATGGAGTCATAGGGTCGTAGGTCAATGGTGGTTTGCTAGACACTTGGTAAATTGAAAAATGTCTTATCATAGGAAAGGTATAAAAAACTTCTTTATACCAATTAAATGTTGTTGTAGTAGAAATATTCATAGAGAAGACACTAAATCCTTGGGGCATCTATCAGGGATGAATCCCAAGGAAATTATAGCAGAAACAATGAAGGAATTATAGCAGAAATACTAAGGTTTTCTCTTTGAGTTTTGTTGAGATAATTCAGTTTTCATTCATTCCTTAATTCATTAAAAGCCTAATTCTTTTTTATGATAGCAGGGTCCTATTGTAGACAATAAGATTCAGGGCTGAATTACATCATTCAGACACTTGTTTTTCAAAGGTGTTGATCTATCTTTGATAGTCTGTGTAGACTTGTCTGTTTGTGAATTATATTTCATGACTGACAAAGGCTATTGTACAGAGTTGAGTGGGCAACAATCTCTGGCAAGATGAACCATCTTTTAAAGTTCAACTTTTTACTTTATGTTAGAAGTCCTTTTGTATGTGTCATCGGGGACATCTAAGTTTAACTTTGGTCCAAAACTTCATCAGGAAATTTTGTAAAGAGGACGATTCTTTTGATGAATTTGAATGAAATAAACGATTGCTTTATTTCTCATCTGTTTTAATTATTGACTTGGTGTCTTTACTTCTGTCTCTATATTTATTTCAGCATCTGTTATGTTCAGAAAATTACATAAATAATGAATTCCAACAAGCTTTTCTTTATAAAAAAACCCAGCCTTAAGCACTTGTAAACAATAGTTGTGAATTAGGATACCAATTTTGATGGCTATAAACATAGAGTGATATTCCCGTCTATCTTGCTTTAGCCAAGAGGGATCTGAAAATGTTTGAGTAAGATCATATCATGTCTTTTCCTCAACAAACGTATCACCCAAAGTCCAATGGGAAAACATAGAGGACTAAAATAATAATTGAGGACATGCTTAGAATGTATGTGATGAACCAACCATTAAAGTGTGAATATTATATTCATTTAGTTGAATTTGCTTACAATAATGGGTATCATGTCTCATTGAAAATGAGTGAATTTGAAGTATTGTATGGTAGAAATTATTACACACCAGTGAGTTGGGATAATCGAGCAGACATAGCAGTTGTTGGGTTAGATTTGTTAAAGGAAATGGAAGAGAAAATGACAAAGATCAAGTAGAATTTAAAAGTTTCGCAGCATAGGAAGAAAATTTATGCAAACAAGAATAGAGTGTTTAGAGATTTCAAAATGGTCGAACATATGCTCTTAAAAATGAAAACCAAGAGAGGTTCACTAAGATTAGGGAGTTTCCCAAAGTTGGAAACAATATATTGTGGACCTTTTGAAATCTTAGAAAAGATAGGGCCAATTGCATACATGCTAGCATTGTCTACATCCATGAGAGTGCATAATATATTTCATGTGTCATTATTAAAGAAAGATGTGCATGAACCTAACCACATAATTGATTGGAATGTGATCCAAGTGGAGCACGAAGGGGATTTTCGGGTGGAACCGGTACACATCCTAGATCGAAAAGTCAAAGTGATTAGGAAAACGTACATAGGGATAGTAAAGGTTCAATGGACCTGATACGGTCCCGAATATTCCACATGGGAGCAAGAATAAAACATGCGGGAAGAATACCCATAAATTTTTGACAATTTTGAAGAAAACATAATGCAAGACTCCATTTTGAGCAACTAGAGTTCTAGAACCATATCTCATAGTCCTAGCCAACTACATTGGGGACTCTGATAAAATAATGTCTCATTCCTTGGGTTTATCCTGATAAATAAATGGTACATTCCTTGGATTATCCTTGATAAACGAATGGTGAATTCCTTGGGTCGGTGAGTTGAGAGGAAAAATAGATTATGGTTGGAACTGTTGTTGGATTTGTGAAGTGCATAATTTTATTTTATTGTGATGTAAATTTTGCATATATGTATATCAGCATAGTGTGCACCGAGGATNTTTTTTTTTTTTTTGGGGGGGGGATGTAACATCCATACTATAATCCCCAATTTAATTAATGCATATTACATCACTTGGCTACGACCAAGTGATGCAATATGTGAATTGTGTTTCTAAATATTAATAATAAAATGTTATGCCAGCTTCTATGGGCATATGGACAAAGATGGGGGATGAAATCATACATAAGAGAAGGGAGGGTCTAGGATAATTTCTTAGAGGAGTCCCCATGTACATTAATTCAAACCATTTTCCTAAAAAATTCTATCGGTGAATGAACCTTCTAATTTATCATTGAGTGTCCCCAAAGCTAATCATTGAATATATGTAAGAGGGTGGGTGTGAGTGGTCACATCCCATATTTATTGGGAGCATAGGGGGGTGAGTACAATCATCTTGGGGAAGTGTGAGAGTCAAGAAACCAATCCAAAAGAGAGGAAATTTGTATGGGTAGCTACAACAATTTTGAGTTTTTGGGCATTAACAACAAGCAGAGAGCAAGAAAGAGAGCTTGGAGTTGGAACATCCATGGAGGGTGAATTCTAGAGCATGATGGAGCGTTTTTGGAGTGTTTTGGAGCTGGAGATTGAAGAGTAAGGTTTTCATGACTTAAGAGTGAAATCCTAAGTGAGTTTCACTATAACAACAAGTGTTTGATGTTATTTGCTGGCAGTTTTCCTGGCAGCAAGATCCCTTGAGTTCCCAACTAAGAGACTCCTAGTTACCTGTGCCAAAGAGACCCTAATAAATGAATGGGATGTCTAAGGGACTGAGACCAGTGAAGGGGTACATTCCTTGGGTTGGGTAGGTCAAGAGGAAGAGATATTGTGGAAAATTAGAATAGTTGTAGAATAATATCGGTGGGTTGTGGGAATTATGAGTTGTAAGTGGACAGTGAGAGACCGCCCTCTTTTGTAGATTACTAGCCTCAGCTCAGGGATAAATTGTTGTTGATATTTGGAACAAAGGGTCTATGGTTGGGTGGAATTTTCATCCCAAGCCACTGGTGTTACACATAAAAATGTCACACTTGAGTATCACACCCTAAGTGTCGCAAGTGTTGCAAAGTGACGTATGCACCTTGTTAAGTGTTGCATGCACCATTGCAAGCGTCATATGCACCTTACCTAGTGTCACATTCACTTTGTTGAGTGTCGCAACCCCTTGACACCATGAAAGATATTTTCCATGAATCCTAAGTCATATTGAAGGAAGAAACCCATCATTTCAAGGTCAAAACACACCTTTTTTTTGGAAAAATCGACCATTTTTTGGGAATTTATGAAGGGTGGCACCCCCTTGGCTATGTTGGGGGAGTTCCACTTCATGGACTAGTGGCCCCTTTAAATTCTTGATGTTGTATTAGTGAGGGAAGTTCTAGATTGTAAGTATTTATATGGTTCCTTAGTCATATTATTATGAAAGTTCTTGTTGATAATTGGAAATGAATTTTGTGATCGTTAAGGAATCAATGAGTAAATAATATAATTGTTCAAGCTATTAAACATAGTGTATATTATCTTGTATTGAGTTGACCTCTCATGGATGTAATAGTGGCTGATTTGTGTTGACGATTTAGTTTTGTGTTTTAGACTAGCATTGTTATGGGAGTAGATACTTCCATGTTCCTTAGAATAGTTGTCAGTCCCGAGACCTTTAATGGTCAAAATCAATCGAATGAATCCTGGACTTAACCAGTGATTATGTGTCTTGGAGGTCCTAACTGTTAAATTTGGCAGCATCAACAATCATTCTCCAATGAGAGGCCATATGGGCCACCCTGAGGCTAGTCAGGGAGATTTGGAGAATCAACCAGTCTTGTGAGGTATTGACAAAAGCTAGGGGGGAACGTACAACCTCTGTGAGTCAAACCAAAAGTCAGGACAAATGAGATGCTATGTAAGTATAATGCAAAAGTCAGGGGGAACGTACAACCTCTGTGATCCTAGTCAAGCCTTGTGATCCATGAGAAAAATTAAGGCATCTAGCAAAAGTTAGGTTGAATATAAAATTCCTATGAGCTAGAAACAAACGATATCCTAATATTGCAAATGATATAAATGTATTGATCTAGTGCGTTGGCACATGTAACATTATCCACCATGAAGAGAATTTCGAATTTCTTTGTAAAGAGTCGAGTTGTAACTGAAGTCTCAAGTCTAGTTCTATTTTAGAACTAAAGTGTAATGTTGAGTTGCAACTAAAGTCTTAAGTCTAGTTCTATTTTGGAACTAAAGTGTAATGTTGAGTTGTAATTGAAGTCTTAAGTCTAGTTCTATTTTAGAACTAAAGTGTAATGTTGAGTTGCAACTGAAGTCTTAAGTCTAGTTCTATTTTCGAACTAAAGTGTAATGTTGAGTTGTAACTGAATTCTCAAGTCTAGTTCTATTTTCGAACTAGAGTATACCAGTCTCAAGTCTAGTTCTAAGTTCGAACTAAAGTATGAAGTTGAGTTATGATTAAATCATGCAAACATGTTACTATTTCGAGCCTCTCCTCTTCCCCTCTTTGATCTATATAAGGAGAGGTCGAACCCTCTCTTCAACACAGTTTGATATGCAGGTTAAGGGTGAAGCAATAAAGGAACATATCAATGATAAAGAGGCAACATACCAAAGAAGCATATCAGTTTTGTATATCTACAATAGAGGTTGCATATTAGAGGCGTATATCAACAACATATCAATGTTGTTTATCAACAATAGAAGCAACATATCAGAGGTGTATTTCAACAAGGTCTCTTAGGTCTTTGTCAGGTCAGAGTAATCTTGGTAAGCTCTTTAAGAGCAGAACATTCATGGTGGATATTTGTAAGTGATCTTACATTATTAATGCAATAAAGGAATATTGTTTGCTGGGGTTTTTCTCCATGTACAGGGTTTACCCAGGGTATATGTGTTGTTGATGTGCATGCTTAATTATCTACACAGTTATTGCTATTAGGTTATGATTTGGTATTGTTGAAGTGTATTAAGCTGGAATCAAAGTATTGAAGAAAATAAAAGAATTAATCTGCATAAGAAATCAAACTCATAGTTTAACATGGTATCAGAGCTTAGGGTGTGTTAAACGTGTTGAAGTGAAACAACATGTACACACAAATCCAAGCTAGCTTGATTAAGTTTCCAGTGTGAGGTCCATGGCATCCTCCATTTCAGTCAGGGCTGAGGATAGGCTCGAAGGAGCTACCAAATTCAATGTGTGGAAGCTCCGGATAACAAATATCTTGCAGGAGCATGATCTTGAGCAGTTTGTAACCAAAGTGGTGGAGGAACCCATGAATAATGCAAGAAGAGTAGCCTTCAGGAAGAGTCAAGCAAAGGCCAAGCAAATCATCTTTGACTCTGAAAGATAGTATAATGCCTGCAATGACTTCATTAATGATTGCCAAGGACTGTATGAATACCTTGGTGAATCTGTACGAGAAACAGGCTCCAAGTCAGAAGAGGACACTTAAGCACAATTTTAAGTATTTGAAGATGGAGAAAGGTGAATCAGTGGCATCTTTCTGTTCCAGGATAGTCTATATTAGAGATCAGCTTTTGGTCACAGGGGTGACAGGGGACGATGATGATTTAATGTAGGCTATTTTTGATGGTCTTCCTTCTTTATGGGAGACCTTCTTATCCAGTGTAAGTGGGAGAGAGATTCAACCCACGTTTGAGAGGTTATGTCATGATTGCCTCCAGGAGGAGAGTCACACAACTACCAGGAGCGAGCCAACGAAAGAAGAGCACTCAACTTTAGCATCAAGATTCAAGGGAAAGAAGAAAGACACTTTCCAGAAAGGCTCTCGGAGGAAGCAAAACACCAAAGGTACATTCAAAGGCAAGAATATTGATACATCTAAGATTAAATGCTTTAGTTGTAATAAGTTGGGTCATTTTTCTAAATATTGTTGGTTTAGAAAGAAATATCCAAGGAAAGGGAAACATCATGCCTCAACTGTTGAAGATAATGAATCCAAAAGAAATCAGAAAAGTCCTTCTAATGAGAAAGAAAATAGAAAAGAATATTACTTGGTTTCTGCCTTATCTAGTTCAATTTTCATAGGGCTGAAAACTTGGTTAGTAGATAGTGGTGCATCAAAGCACATGACAGGGTACAAGGAGATCCTCTCAGATTTCGAGACAAAATATTTTGCAGAGCATGCTGAGCTTGGGGATAACAAATGTTACAAGATAGAGGGAGTAGGCTCTATCTCCTTCAGATTGGAATCTGGGGCTAGACTTCATGTTGATGAAGTATTATATATTCTAGGGCTCAAGAAGAATCTACTATCAGTTGTAACCTTTGAGGACAAGGGATATTGGGTGATCTTCAAGGACATGAAGGCACTACTATGGGCTACCTAAAGGTAGCCACTTAAGTACAACATAACCCATTGGAACTCGCAGTGGAGGACTGTACGTCGTGTCAGGACAATCAGTTCATGCATTGGCTCATGATGCGACTAGCTCCAGCGAGTTGTGACACATAAGACTTGGACATCTTCATTACAAAGCTCTTCTATATCTACACAACATGGTATGTGGCATGCCCTCTATTTCTCTTAGTAAAAATGAAATTTGTAAGGGATGCATGCTAGGTAAAAATATAAAGAAAGCATTTCCTAGTAGTGACAATAGAGCTCAGGGCATCTTAGATCTGGTTCATTCTGACATATGTGGTCCCATGTCATCCCCCTCACTCAATGGTTGTTTGTATTATGTCATTTTTATTGATGATTCCTCAATAAAATGTTGGATATATTTCCTTAAAGCTAAAAGTGACACATTTGATAAATTCAAAGAGTATAAAGCCTTTATTGAAAAGCAGACAGGGAAACACATCAAAATCCTTAGAACAAACAATGGAGGAGAGTTTGAATCTCTCCAGTTTGAGGATTTCTACAAGTTAGTAGGAATCAAGAGACAGTTGACCGTGCCATATAACCCTAAACAAAATGGAGTTGTTGAGAGGAAAAACAAGACAATTTGTGAGGCAACAAAAGAAATGATGTTTGACCAGGATCTTCCAAATTCCTTATGGGCAGAAGCTACCTCCACTACCATGTATATTCAGAACAGGTGTTCACATGTTATCTTGAAGGACAAGACTCCTGAAGAAGTCTTCTCAGGGATCAAACCTGAAGTAGGGCATCTAAGGATATTTGGGTTTTCTGTGTACATTCATGTCCCTAAGGAAAAGAGGACAAAGATGGAACCCTCAGGTAAGAAAGGGGATTTTGTGGGGTACAATGAGAACTCCAAGGCTTACAATATTTATGTACTAGGTCAGAGGAAAATAGAGGTAAGCAAATATGTGACTTTCCATGAGGAAGCCGCATTTAAGAAATCCAGAGAGCTTCAACAGGAATCAGAAGCAGTTTAGCCAGCTTCACCCTCTTCTGAAAATGAATAGTCAGATGATCAGAGGGAGGAACCTCGTGAAGGGCCAAGTAATGAGACCCTAGAACCTGCTGAAGTGTTAGAAATAATTCTTGAAGAACCTCCAACCAAAAGGAAGCCAGGGTGGCTTAAAGAAATAGTGCAGGAAGGATAATTGCTCCCAAATGAACTTTCATGGAAAGAAATATGCCTCATAGGTTTGGAGGCTATGTTGCACTGATGAGCATCATTAGTGATGTTGAACCATCTTCATTTGAAGAAGCAGATAAATTATAAGTATGGAAGGATGCCATGCTTGAGGAATACAAGTCTATTATAAAGAACAATGTTTGGGACATTGTGTCGAGGCCAAAAGACAAATCAATGGTTTCTTCCAAATGGATCTATAAGATCAAACATGCAACTGATGGAAGTGTGGAAACGTTCAAATCAAGATTTGTAGCCAGAGGCTTCACTCAGAAAGAAGGAATCACTCAAAAAGAAGGAATCAACTACGAAGAGACTTTTTCTCCTATAGTCAGGTATACCTCCATTCAAACTATTATTTCTTTATCTTCCGTTCTTGGTTGGAAGCTACATAAGATGGATGTAAAAACAACATTCTTGAATGGAAAGATTGAATAAGAGGTCTTTGTGGAACAACCAGATGGTTTTGTACTGCATAAAAAAGTAACTCATGTATGCAAGCTAATGAAGGCCTTGTATGGTCTTAAGCAGGCTCCCAGAGTTTGGTATGACAGGATTGATGGCTTTCTTAAAAGCTTGGACTTTCAGAAAAGTGATGTTGATGCAAATCTGTACTTCAAGGTAAGAGGTAACCAACCTGTTATATTAATCTTGTATGTTGATGATCTCTTTCAAACATGAGATGAAGGGCTAATAGCCTGGTGTAAGAGGGAGCTAACCTCATAATTCGAGATGAAAGACTTAGGCTTGATGCATGACTTCCTAGGATTGAAAATGTGGCAAAGACAGGGTGAGATATTTCTGGCACAAGGAAAATACACAGTGGATGTACTAAAGAGGTTTGGTATGATGGATTGCAAATCCATGTCTAATCCGATGGTTACCAACCTGAGGAAGCTGCATGATTCTGATACAGGTTCAGATTTGGTGGATCCCACCATGTATAGGCAGCTGATTGGATCATTGATGTACATGATCCACACTAGGCCAGATATATGCTATGTAGTGATTGCAATGAGTCAGTTCATGACTGAACATTCATGGTGGATATTTGTAAGTGATCTTACATTATTAATGCAATAAAGGAATATCGTTTGTTGGGGGTTTTCTCCCTGTGCAGGGTTTCCCCAGGGTATATGTGATGTTG
Organism: Picea engelmannii; assembly: GCA_009831015.1. NCBI lineage: Eukaryota > Viridiplantae > Streptophyta > Pinopsida > Pinales > Pinaceae > Picea > Picea engelmannii. Next base: position 33,795 of record ML814760.1, on the reverse strand, counting down.
ATGTGCATGCTTACTTATCTACACAATTATTGCTATACGATTATGATTTGGTATTGTTGAAGTGTATTAAGTTGGAATCAAAGTATTGAAGAAAATAAAAGAATTAATTTGCATAAGGAATCAAGCTCATAATTTAACACTAACCTTGCAAGGTAGGTTGGGCGGGTAGACGTCGTTGTTATCTTAATGTGTTATGGTTGATCTATGAATAATAGTGATGATGTATTCTGTTTCTTGTTGTGTAGTGATGTGATGAGATTAGAATGTATAAATATTTATGTATGTCATTGTCGCTTGCCACTCATTCTAACTATTGTTCAAAATAAAAAAATTACCACCACTGTATTTAATTACCTACTTATATGTTGTAATAGAGGGGTCGTTACATGTGTTTCCTATACACTGAGTTTCTATGTATATTTCAGACTTCTCAAGGTAGATGATTCTTGTTTTGTAATGGGCCTTTTGAGTTAGTTGTTAATGAAGCTTCATGTTGTTTGCATGTCATGTTCATGTTTCTTAGGTATCTTTGTAAAAGGAAATATGATTACACTTTGCACTCTAGTGATCAAGAGTGGACTTACCTTGAATTTTTTTTCAGAAAGATGTGTAGTTCTCTTTTCTGTTATTTGATAACTAAGCAATATGAGGTTGTTACACTAAAAATATGTGGCAATGACATGTTCAAATATATGTAGCATCCTTAAGATATTTTTTGGTCGGATTAATGTATTGGATAAGTTATACAATGAGATAAATTTTATTCAATTGTTTCACTTGCAGGACAATAGCCTTGTGCCCATTGTGGAGCAATAGATACCTTATGGATGGTGACCATTCCATTGATGGAACCATTGAAGTGGCAGAGAAAGCATGGGGTTAGGTTTTATTCTACTTGGCACAGAACGTTTTAAATCCCTTGAAGTGGCAGAGAAAGCATGGGGTTAGGTTTTATTCTACTTGGCACAAAAAATTTTGTTGTTTGAGAGTGCTTTGTTCAATTCCAGTATGGTGACTCCTGATGTCGTGCAGAACGGGAAAGAAACCCTACAACTTATTGCATAGTACACTCTTAAAATGCTCAAGAGGAGGGTGTCGCCAACTGTCCCTAAGATTATGGTGTCTACTTGTAAAAATTGCCATTATCTTAAAACCTTATGCTTTATAGGACGTTACAACAATTTATTTTTATATTCTCTTGAACTTTTTTATATTGTGTATGTAAGATAGTTCTAGTGAGAACAATTTAATGTTGAGGCAACCTTGAATTTGAATGCAATAAACCAAAGCCCAAATCCATTGCATGTTTTCTCTTCTTATCTACGGGCCTTTCAAAACACATGTCTCAAGACCTGGAAGGATCCTCCGGAGAATGTTCAATAAACATACAAAGTGCTCCTTATTTAAGGAAAATTATCTTGCCCATCTAGGGCGATACTCTGTTGAAGGTGAAGATTTTGAGAAGGGAATGTTTGTTAAGACCTCCTCTTGCAACATGGATAGGATAAGATTTTGTCTCTACTTAATTGGGCACTCAAAATCCTGAAATTTTCTAAGAGTTTATATTATCATTATTTCAATAATGGGCAAAGCTCAAAGCACTTAAACTAGGTTTTCACCTATGGTCTTTGATATTTTGACTATTGAATTATGAAGCAAAAGGAAAATGATTTCTTATTTTGACAATACACAAGGTCACACTGATGTCCATGTGTTGCTATTCAAATGTTTATATATATATATATATATATATATATATATATATAAACATTTGAATACAATCTTAAATGTAATATAATCTGAAATGAAATATAATCTCATGGTTATAGTGAGCCATTTTAAAACTTGAGAGGGATATATGTTCACAGACTTGGTATACGATATGACATACATAATGTTATTTTGTTTGAAAGAGAGATTTCATATTCGGTTTTCCTCCTTGGTATTATCATGATTCTTGTTCATGGATTTACCATCTTGACATTCCTCCTAGAAAAGCTTTTTTTATTTAATTTTTTGACACTTTTTCCATTCTATTGGAAAGTTTCTAAGATTTATGCCATGCCCAGTTGTGCCTTTTATTTTCATCGTATTGCTTGTTTTTTGATCAATTTTGAATGATGAGAAATGAAAAATCTCTTTTCGCAAATTGATTGTAAAATGTAGAGAGCATTTCTGCTAGGGAAGATAGAACATAAAGTAAATATTTCATTTTCCTAGTACAAAATATATGCAGAGGCTAAAGAAAGTTAGCTGGAAAACACATATTTGTAGATAACCCATGGTGATTGGTGTGAGAGCACTATGTTTGAGTCGCTTCATGTAAATCACTTGATCTCATTACTAATATATGTATTATTGTGAGGGAAAATGATAATGATCATGTTGTAGGTAGGAGGAAATGAAGCAATACCCAAGGGGAAATGATTAGAGAGTCAAACCATGAATAAAGGCACTGCAAAGGAGCATAATAATCCATGAAAATGAGTCACCACCAATATAATAAATACAAAAACACTTATATGACATGCTTGTAGGGATGGATTCCACATGTGTGCTTCTGCACAATATTTGTTTACATAGATTTCTGAGCTTTGCTTAGAAATTAACATTATGAATGATATTTTTTACCACGTTTTGGACAAAGAAACTCAGAAGAACAATAATTAATCAAATTGTCAACAACATAATGTGGGTCATCATATGTCATATATTGAATATCGACATGTTACCTTTAAAAATAAAACCAACTCATATCATCAAGTACAATACCTTTGTATCTCCTTCGAAATAGGGCATACTTTAGTCTTCCAAGTTCCCCTAGTTGTGAACACGCATACGATGAGGAGAAGAACCAAGCCCACTTACAACACCTAAAATTATGGGTGTTTTGTTTGAAGACTTCTCTCTACTACTAATCGGTGGTGTTTTTGCATTGGATGTTTTGTTTGAATCTCTACTACTAATTAGTGGTGTTTTCACAGGGGGTTGGTGAGAGAACAATTGAGTCATAGAAAGGTGATATTTCATAACAAGCTATGCAAATATAGTCCCAAAGTTGAATTCCTTCATTTCCATGATAATCTATGCAAATATAATTGATTGATGTTGCCATAGATGTTTTTCAATCTTCAGGAGATAGATCTCTCATGCATTGGATCAAACCATAAATCGTTCAAGACAATGAGTCTATAGTTGTACCAAAAGAAGATCTTGTCATTCCATTTTCATCTTTATCTAACAATTGGTGTAAGTGTGTCTCAATAGCTCAATCAAGGCCATTAGGGTTGGAGATATTTCCCTCATGGTAAGTACACGCTACATCCAAGTCCAATTGTGTGAAGAAACTATAGTTTTCATAACATAAGAAGCACTCAAAAGGAGAGATACTACCACTCGAACTGACATCATTCCCATAAGCTTGTGGAAGGGTAGTTGTGAATTGTGAACATCAATAATGTTGGTCGATTGTCATGTCTACCTTGCATTGGAGCAGGCCAATGCTCCAACCCCGATAGCATTGACGTGGCTATTGAGAAACAGTTAAACTATTTTTTAGATAAAGTTGCAAATGAAGTGACACAATCTACTTTAGTTACAACTATAGACTTACTGTCTCGAATGATCTACGATATGGTCCAGTGCATGAGAGATCTATTGATGAGACTACGACTGCAAAACATGTCTGACAAATGCAATCAATTCTATTTTCATAACTTATCATGGAAAGGAAGCACTATGGACTTGGATGGTGTTGGCTTGATACCACAAGCACTTATATGACCTACCTGTAAGGATGGATGTCACATGCATGCTTCTACAAAATATTTGTTTACATAGTTTTTTGAGTTGTTCCATTGAATGCAAGATTAACATTATGACTGATATTTTTTACCATGTCGGACAAATAAACTCACAAGCATGACATTTAATTAAATTTTCAATAACATAACGTTGGTTATCAAATGACATATATTGAACATGAACATGTGTCTAGAGAAAAGGAAATAATATAGACTAATTAAATGACTTGTGAAAGTAGGTAAAACCTTCATTTAAATAAAAAGTTGTATATGAGAAAGCTATTGAAGTCACATAATGTGGCATGTAACATGAATTAATACTACTCAAATCAAATGTATAGGAAAACATTATAAATTTCTATATTATAACTTATATGCTAAGTGAACAATACACTCTCAAGAACATGAACTAAGTCATGCAAGATCTTGTCAAAATGGTTGATTAAATTTCATAAGAGAACACTAATTCCTTGATGGATGTATTTCTAGATCGGAACACTGATATTTGGAAAAAAATATTAATTCGAAATTTGGGCTCCGAATATGTAAGTGATGGTGAAAGAATGTAAACATACCAACAAATTATTTGAACTACCTACCTCGTGAGTGTTTTTTTATAATTAGTGTTAATTGGTCATTAGGCTCAAGAATGGGACCAACACGGCTTTATTTAGAAAGTACATTATAGTGTTTGTTCTCCAAATAGGCTTCATTTTCATTGTAATGTACTTGAACAAAAGAGAGGCTTTAGTTCAACCCCATAGGATATATCCATATCATCTAATCATAAATGAATTCAATTCAAACATTTTTCTTCCTGAAGTTCACCCTCAATAAATGTTACACATCTCTATGTGAGAGGTAGTTATAAAATGTAATCCTTATCTTTTGGCTTCATCTAACAAATGTCCATAGAATTTGTATTTTTTTTGTAGAATTAAGTACTCATTAATCAAGATCTATTAGTCATGATTACTACTTGTTACCACTCAAAATATTGCTATGGGAAAGTCACGCCTTATGAATGAGAGCTTGGGGAAATGATTATGCAATCCACCCACTGTCACATCACTGGCCTTGCCTCTTCACTTTAAGGCTAGGGTTTCTAACCTGAAGAGGGTATTCTTGAGGGGTCACAACTAAGTCTCATCATTGTACCTAGAAGGGGAAGGTTTAGGACTTGGTTTGACTTAGAGTTTATATCTTCTCTTAAGGGTAAAGCACCTCAAGTATGAGAGAAGAAAATCCAAGAATATGAGCTCAAGTTATAATTTAGACAATAATGCTCTATTGAAAGTGCTTGGAATGATTTTTTTTTATAAATATGAAGTAAAAATATGTCAAAGAAATGCACCATTCACCATACATCATTTATCACCATCCATCTATAGGTTATATTCCAAAGTTGATTAGCAAAATTGCACAAAGGAAATGGGTGGAGTTCTTATCAAACCAAGAGCATATTTGCACAAAGTGTTACTATTGAGCCAATGATCTTGCAATCAAAGGAAATGTGAATTATTGTATTGAAATCATAAGGGAAACCAATATCACATTTATCTAATGAGTATTGTCAAAATGAGAGACAATAAAGAGAAATTTGAACCATATAAGAATATCTAATAAGTTTTGTTGTAATATACTGTTGCGATAAGGTACTAAGGCCTTTGTGAATGAGGTAAGCAAATGAAAGTGTACTAAAAAATATGTGTCATACTATTCAAACAATAAAGTCTTGATTACTAGATTGCATAGTTATATCATTCTCATAATGCATATATTTATGATTTTTATGCCACGTATTGCAAAGAGAGGATTGCCTAAAAATTCCTTCAATATAATGAAATGCTTCTAGTTACTCATCCACATAAATGGAAATAGTTAAGGTTCTTTCACCATAGATCGAGGATGGCATATTTGAACCAGATATTAGATTTGTGAGAACATCATAAATGTTGAAGCAACAGATAACATGAACTGTGTAAAGGAGTTATGTATTAATCAAGAGCATTAACCTCGACTTTGCAACTCCTAAACAGTGAAATCACTATGTAAACAACATTAAAAGTAAGGTAACATTTCATGCATCAATTTGATCCTAGAGAGAAAATGGAGAAACAAAACACATAAACGTTGGCCAAAAAACAACTATATCATCATCATCACATGTACTCTTAAACTTTGCAGTTTGAAAATCAAGAAGAGATCCTCAAACATTAACCCAAAGTGATAACATTAGGCCATTTCATAAGGTCATTGGACTTACCAAGGCATCAATTTGTCACTTGGGATAGTTTATAGCACAATACTCATCGAACTTTGCAAAAATGAGCCTTTTAACAATAACATTCAGTGAGATAATAACTATGTACTTTTAGGACAGTTACGATACTTTTGCATAGTGATCAAAATAGAAGTGATGTTTTGCCTTGCGAGGGAGGTTATTGGACAATGATCAGAAAGGAGATAAAGATTCCCATTCTAGAGAGGTCATTACTTATTTATTTACATCGATGTGTCATCAGACATGGTTTAGGGTAATAACACCTTTAATGTTGGATTAATGATAAAGTGTAACCCTTATTCACACATATATTCAACAAGTCAACCATAGATGGGACATCAATAAAACAAATTGTCTGTACTTATTATATCATTATTTGTTATATGTGAGTGTGATAATCATTGACCATACTTAAAAAGTGAAAGAATGAACGATCTAATTAGGATCAATACCACATGTTCCAAGCAACAATATCTAGGGCATCCACAAGAATAATAATTTTCATTTCTCTTCAAGGATACCTCAATATGCAAGGGTTAGATAAAAAAATGTGGGGCAATGAAACTTATGTTCAAAACCCTTGATATGCTAGTACCAAATAACACCTTTTGAAGAACAAGCTAGCATAAATAAAATATAAACATCAGATATATCATTGAAGCCCAAACAAGCTAGACCAAAAATAGGACAAGGTGAACCCTAGATTGCAAAACAAAAAGTAGAAAAGAAACAAAGAAAGGAAAAGATGATTTTGGTTTTTTTGGTGGTTGAATTCAAATGATATACTAATGCCTAGAGAGGGCTATGTGGTATCTACAATGTTGATGTCACTTGAAGGATTTCCTCTCATGTGTTGACTCGAGCCAGAAGGTTCTCTTCAAGATTTCGATGGGGGGATTATTCATTTAAGAATCCTCTCCAACTACTAACAAGATGATCTCAAAGGTTGGCCAAGGAAAAAGGGAAGATCCCTAGGACATCCTACTTTAATGCAATGGAAAAATTCTTCAATGGTCAAATGGGCAAGGCGAGAAGACTATACCTTGAATTACCCTTATAAGTGGAGCATGATTCCATTCTTTGGCCTTGTAGTATCTTTTTCCTCCAACATTCATGTTTTTTTTTTGTTTTTTTTTATCTAAACCCTTTAAAAATAACTAAACATTCACTAAGAAGAAATATAAATGCACAAGAACTCTTGTAAGCTAGTTTTCTCATTATTCCCCAACAAAGAAAATGAGAGAGGTCTCCTCCTTTTATAGTTAAGGATCTTCCTAAATAAATGTGCTAGCTTAATACCATGAGCTCAAAACCATTTTCTGAATCAAAACCTCAAGGAAAATGCAATAGATGAGATAAAATATCTCTCAAAACCCTTTGATACAAGAGTTCCCCTTTCAAAATGGTCAAATACGTCAAAATAGGGCCACACATGTGGAATAGAGAGACCTAGGAGAGATGTGCCTCTCAAAAAATGTTCCAACGTCTCATCAAAGAGTGAAAGGTGAGTCAAATATGGTCCATGGACCCAAGTGATCCTCTAACCAACTCCCAAAATCTAGGGAATGGTCCAAAAATGAAGCAACCAACTCCCAAGATGTGGTGTAACCCTTGCATGAGTGGGACATCCAAAAGAGAATCCAATGGTAAGTTTCATGTGTGGTCGCCTCAGTGTGGACGTTCTTCAATAAAATCAAGGTGGCCAATGCCACATCACCCTATGGTCAACCTAACAACCTGCAACTACTCTAACAACCTATAATTGTCTCCTCAAACATATAAAAATCTCTCACATGTGGTCCAAGAAGGGAATAAAAATGCACAAGTGTGATTACATTGTTTGACTGTGTAAGCAGAACAACTCTGAGTGGTCCATGTCATTCCCTGATGCACTGTCACATATCCCAATGCAGTTACATGTATCCCAATATAGTACATGAATGCCAAGGTAAATGACATAGATCCCAATGTTTGAAGATATGATCAAATATAAGTACATGGATCCCAATGCGACATCATGGATCCCAATGCAATGTCATAGATCTCGAGGCATGGTACACATATCCCAAGGCAAGGTACCCACTTGGAGTGATGGGTCTAGCTTCTTGGCAAGCCCATTAGATGATAACACATAGTGATCTCTCTTAACACACCATAGCATATAAGGGTTAGTTTTAATATTTGTGTAAGTTTTACCAAAGGGAAACAACATTAACCCTTATACATGCGACAAGTCCTAGGACAAAAAGTATTTTTGAAGTCCCTAGGTGAAAGATAGGTAATATGATGAATAAAGATGGAAAAGGGAAGATAAATACTCCATGTGATGACCCTGAAAGTCATCTATATGCATAGGTATTTTTATTTTTTCATCTAGCTTTCATGAGCTAGTATTTTTTTCTACAATAGCTTTCAAGAGGGAGATTTAGCATTGAGTTACTTGTCCTCATAATTGTTTCTTAATACTCCTTTATGCCTTTTTATTTATGTGTTCATTATTTTGAACATGTCTCTTTTTCATTAGATAATGAGAAGAACAACATAACAAAAATATGACACCTTCTGAAGGTACCTTTGAAGTTGTCACCCCTTGGGGAGGTAACATCTGGCTCCTACTCGAGGACATGCACTCTAATGATAAAGTGTATGAGAACTCCAGAATCTCCTGCAGAATTGTGGCCTTCACACCATTTGACTTGACAAAGGCATGAGAAGGGGTGAATCTACCACCCCGGTAAGATAAAAACTACTTTGCAAAAAAATACAAAAAATTCACTAAGTCTAAGCATGAAAGTAAAGCATGAAAACATATGCAATAAATTATTCTAAGGAAAATCAAATGCATCAAGCATTGCATGGAAATAAACATATAAATGAAGGAAAACATGGACTCTAAAATCCTACTCAAGAAATAAATGGATCAAGGAAGTATTGGTGATAGAGGGTAATGTATCAAGGTTCAAGGTAGGATGGTGATCTTACCTGAGACATAGGGCTAATGGGACAACCAACTCCCAAGATGTGACGTAACCCTTGTATGAGTGGGACATCCAAGAGAGAATCCAATGGTAAGTGTCATGTGTGGCCGCCTCAATATGGGTGTTCCTCAAGAAAATCAAGGTGGTCAATGCCACATTACTTGGTGGTCAACCTAACCACCTGCAACTACTCCAACAACCTATAATTGTCTCCTCAAATTTATACAAATCTCTGACATGTGGTCCAAGAAGGGAATAAAAATTCACAAGTGTGATTACAATGTCCGACTGTGTAAGGAGAACAACTTCGAATGGTCCATGTGGCAAGTGTGATTACGTGTCCTTGTCATGCCTTGATGCATTGTCACATATCCCAATGCAATTACATGTATCCCAATGTAGTACCTGAATCCCAAGGTAAATGTCATAGATCCCAATGTCTGAAGATATGATCAAATATAAGTACATGGATCCCAATGTGACATCATGGATCCCAATGCAATTTCACAGATCTCGAGGCATGGCACACATATCCCAATGCAAGGTACCCACTTGGAGTAATGGGTCTAGATTCTTGGCAAGCCATTAGATGATAACACATAGTGATCTATCTTAACACAACATAACAGATAAGGGTTAGTTTTAATATTTGTGTAAGTTTTACCAAAGGGAAACAACAATAATCCTTATACATGCAACAAGTCCTAGGACGTCAAGTATTTTCAAAGTCCCTAGGTGAAAGATACGTAATATGGTGAATAAAGATGGAAAAGGGAAGGTAAAGACTTCATGTGATGACCCTCAAAGTCATCTATATGCATAGGTATTTTTATTTGTTCATCTAGCTTTCATGAGCTAGGATTTTTTTCTACAATAGATTTCAAGAGGGAGATTTAACATTGAGTTACTTGTCCTCGGAATTGTTTCTTAATACTCCTGTATGCCTTTTTTTTATGTGTTCCTTATATTGAACAAGTCCCTTTTTTATTAGATAATGAGAAGAACTGCAGAACAACAATATGACACCTCGTGAAGGTACCTTTGAAGTTGTCACCCCTTGGGGGGTAACATCTGGCTCCTACTCGAGGACATGCACTATAATGCTAGAGTGCATGAGAAATCCATAATCTCAGACTTGTGACCTACACACCATCTGACTTGACAAAGGCATGAGAAGGGGTGAATCTACCACCCCGGTGAGATAAAAACTACTTTGCAAAAAAAAAAAAAAAATCACTAAGTCTGAGCATGAAAGTAAAGCATGAAAACATATGCAATAAATTATTCTAAGGAAAATCAAATGCATCAAGCAATTCAATCACGCAATGCATGGAAATAAACACACAAATGAAAGAAAACATGCATGGAAAGAAAACATGCACTCTAAAATCATACTCAAGGAAATAAATGGATCAAGGAAGTATTGGTGATAGAGGGTAAGGCATCAAGGTTCAATGTAGGATGGTGATATTGAAATACAAACCTGAGACCTAACTTCAATTGAAAGATTGTGTGACATTTCTTTTGAATCCAACAACACATAGGTCTAATGTAATCAAGTGGCAAAGGTGGCTCCAACTACGGGTATAGTTGAATCTCCTTGTTTACCATGATCAAAGGACAAAAATAACCCATATGACTTAAGGTTGGTCTTCTTTCCTAATAACATCCTCCAAAAGGTTGATTATGCAGTTCTTCTAAGTGATCATTCTTCTTACATACTTCATCCTTAGCTTCCTTATATTCAAGTGCCAAAGAAAAAGAGAGGAATGCCTTACTACTCGAGTCTTCATCCAAATTTCTCACATATTCATTCTTGGGTTGATTAGGGTCTTCAACATGATATCTTTTGTAATTTTCCCTATCCAACTTCACAAAAGTTTCATCACGATGGGGATAGTAGCATATGAAAGGTCTATTTGTAAGGATCTCCCTAAATGAGCAGTGAACTTCCTCGACAAAAGCATCGCCCAAGAGTTTGGGACATCAATGACAACATCTATCATAAGCATGACATCCACATATATATTCAATCTTACAACCAAATTATTTATCACACCAAGCAGTTCTACCTCTCTCCTATCCATGTCACAAATGTTTTGGTATGGTCTTGTTACCTTGAGGACTAATTGTTGCATTGTTTTCAAAGGCATGACATTAGTTGATGCCCTAGCGTCCAACAAACAACTTTGCAATAACAAATTGTTCACTTGAAAATATATGTAAAACGAGTCGTGTCCTCCATTCAATCCTCCTTTTTCCACAGTTTTCAAGATTACAGGTGTATTGCTAGAGGACTCTTCCTTTCCTTCCCCTAATCCCAAAATTTGTTTGATTTTATTTCTTTTTTATGGTATCTTCGCAAACTCCAAGAAAGGGATAGAGATATGGGATTTGGAAAATTAGGATTTCAAATCAATATTGATATCTTCACAAGTAGCTTTTGACATGTCTGAAACATCACTTGAAGTCTTTGTTGGCTGAATTCATTGTTCTCTTTGTAACATCACTCGGGGTTGCAGATCTTGGTCCATTTGATGTTGTGGAATAAGAGCACTTGGTTGGGTTGGAGGCTCTTGGGGTTGAGGTTGAACTTGTTTATCCCTTTGTTGATAAGTGACCTAGTCCTTTTCTAGGATTATCCTCTTTATTTCTTTCTGAAGGGGTTTATGGGATAGAGCTCTAGAAATATTGGATTGATCAAGGTCCCTTTCCTTTTCCCATTTAACTCGTTCATTAGGAGAGTTAGAGAAAACATTAATCTCATTTCAAAAATCACCGACATAGTTGATAAAGTTTCTTGGCCCATCATTGTAACTTTCACTTGCTAATCTAATAGCTTCCTTGGCAACCAAACAAGTGTCTTGTTTATGCAACAAATCACAAGGTTTACACCATGGAAAAGGATCTTATTCTACTGCATTGTTTGACTCTAAGGGGTTGGGAACCTTTTTTTCTTGATCATGTTGAGCTTGTCTGGGTCTATCCCAACCACCTCACCCTCTAGGTTGAAATCTATTTTGATGGGCTTGCCTTTCCAAATGGAATATCTTGTTTTGCATAGCTTTATTTTGTTGTTGGAGGGTTTATGTTTGTTTAAAAAAATGGCTCCCATCATCTTCATAACATCAACTAGAAAGGTCATAATCTTATTCTCAGAACTTTTAACATTGAAAATATTCTTCTTAGGTTCACTGTTAGTCACGAAAGAGCTTGCTTGGCTAAGTCTTCCAGAAGCAATAAAATTCTACTCAACCTTACATAGTCTTAACTAGAACCATCTATAATCTATTTTGCAACATTTTGAAGTATAATTTTTCCAAACATGCCACAATGACAAATCAGTGCCTTAAATGTGTCCAACGATCTTGTGAAACTATTGAATGTTGCCTACTTTATAATCATTGTTAAAGGCTTTCTTAGTTTCCTAAAATTGTAGAAAATAAGGTGCATATGTGATGATAATATAGATATTATTTTGGAAATGTTTTGTAGGTTTCTTGCTCCATATATTCCCAAGAAACAAATTGATGCTTAATATGTTCCAACGACCTTACAAAACTGCAAACATATTTCAATTCATTTTTACTGCATGAGAGAATTGTAAGAAGATGAGTAAATCAAAATGTAGTTTTGTAAGACTCTAGAGAAAAATGTGGACATTTATTGGAGTATAAATTTATGGAGAGGATTGATGTAGGAACACAAAAGTGTAGCCACAATTTTGATGGTGATGATAGGGTAGATTGTTGACTAAGCAAAAATTTGTTGAGAAAGAAAAGGATCTTAAGGAACTAGATCAAGTCAAACTTGATAGAAGTAAACCACACATAGCATACCCCATGTTAGATAAAAATGATTGATCTGGATTGGATCATTATATAATTTGTCATCTATTTTGGTACTTTTAAGGTGGAAAAATTGGAGTTGTTGACTTGTAGGTCCCATTTCAGGGGCATGTCTCACTTTGAAGACTTGGGGTCTAGAACCTTTCAAAGCCTGTTTGAGACCTTATATGACTATTTTTTGGGTCAGAACTTTGCAAGCATAAATCCAACCTCTTGACAACTAGGATATCTTTCCAACGACATGAAAATCACCTCAATTGGAGTTCATATGTGGAAGCTATGCCTCCTGCAAGTTGACCTATCTCATGGATCACCATGATACTGAGTGGATGCCACATCATCTTCCATTAGTCATACATGTGGAGCGACTCACATGTGGTATTTCAAGATTAGTCTAGAGAGTCCAAAACCCTAATAATAATTAGGGGTCGAGGCATGTGAAAACCCTAACCCTAACCCTAAATGGCTATCAACCTATGTTAAACAATGGATCGCTAGGAAAGGTAGGTGTTACATTCTTAGTGTATTGAGTATTTTTCCATATGAGATTCAGATCATAGCACCGAGAGTGGGATAATAAGGGAGATCAAAGGGAGAAGGAGATCCTATAACAACCATATTGGCCATACTATCCATGGCATCTCCATAGTGAGTGCCCCATTATTTGTACTTGCATTTAACAATGGACAAAAAAGGAGCAGAGCACGAGCCTCCCGTATAATATTTTTCCAAGGGAGATGTTATGTTCATTGTGTGGATGGTGTGCCATTGCGTATCTCTTTCATTTTAGTTTTGAAACTTATTTCAATAATTTTTGTGATAAAGTTAGAAATATTAAGTCTACAATCTTCAACATAATATTGCACCATAAAAAAATTGTAAAACATTATAAGATCTATTTCGATGAACTATTATAACACTAGGTCAAATAATTTTCCATGAAACCAAGCCAATTCTATAAAAGTAAAAACACAATCCTTTATTAGAGTTTTCTAGTTGGTTAGTGTTTTGGTTATGTTGCATTGTGTTTCCATAGATCATAACACCGACATATTTTCTATGGAGACAATAAGTTCAGTAGACAAACAAGTATGACCATCAATTTTTTATTAATGCAATCATTTTTAGTTTGTATGTGACATGTGTCTTTACATGGCCCTTCAAATTTGTAGTTGCGTGATTTATAAATTATTGACTATTATTTATAAATAATAGAGATTTTGTAAACCAAGACAGGTTATTTGAGAGAGATTTTTCTGAGACATGGAGACGGGAAACTGCATGTGGCATGTAACCAATGTCAAGACTCATTAACACAATTTGTGATTGTATCTCATACAGCCATAAGAACTCTGGTTACTGCATGCTTTTCATCCCAACTTAAGCATGCAGGAACTTCATTCTTGGGATGATTTATTTATAAATAACAGAGATTATTGACGATTATTTATAAATAACAGAGATTTTGTAAACCAAGACAGGTTATTTGAGAGAGATTTTTCTGAGACATGGAGACTGAAAACTGCATGTAGCATGTAACCAATGTCAAGACTCATTAACACAATTTGTGATTATATCTCATACAGCCATAAGAACTCTGGTTACTGCATGTTTTTAATCCCAACTTAAGCATGCAGGAACTTCATTCTTGGGATGATTAGAGTCTTCAACATGATATCTTCTGTAATTTTCCCTATCCCCCAACTTCACAAAAGTACTATCACGATGGGGATCTCTCGACAAAAGCAAGCATACCAAGAGTTTGGGATATCAACGACAACATCTGTCGCGACATCAAGATATATATTCAATCTTACAATCAAATTCTTTATCACACCAAACACTTCTACCTCTCTCCCATCCATGGCACAAATATTCTGGTATGGTCTTGTTACCTTCTCTCCCATCCATGGCACAAATATTCTGGTATGGTCTTGTTACCTTGAGGATTAAGTGTTGCATTGTTTTCAAAAGCATGACATTGATTTTCCAGAGTCCAACAAACTATTTTGCAGTAACAAATTGTTCATTTGCAAAGATATGTAAAACGAGCCGCGTCCTCTCTTCAATCCTCCTTTTTCCACAGTTTTCAAGATTACAGGTGTATTATCAGAGGACTCTTCCTTTCCTTCACCTAATCCCGTTTGATTTTCTTTCTTTGTGATGGTATCTTCGCAAACTCCAACTGTCTGTTTGATCCGAATCGGATATATTTCTTCCCCATTGGATGGTGTCTACTTTTGCAATGAAATGGAGTCCAAGCTGTTTACAACCCACGCAGTTTGCAAGACAGCAGTTGGAGGATGGTCTTTGGTATTGTTTGTTGAAATAAGCTCTTTTGAACTTATATTCTGTAAATAATAAGAAGATGCATAGTTTGAATCTGAATATAATGTGTAATGCACATAGTCCAAATCTAATGGTGTCCAGATGCGGTCGAATTTGTCCTCAGGATACCTGCTCAATCAACCATACAAATCTACGCAGGTCAATCATTAACAACAGAAAAATATGCTCAGCCCTACTGCATCAAAATTGGTTCCAATATGAGTAAGTATTATGGCAGGTGCTAGATTTAAATTTACTACAATTTATTCTTCTGGCTTGATTTTCATAGGTAAATATAAAAAGTTCAAAGGATCACGAGTCTCCGAGGTTCTGACGAAGCAAATGTACGTCACTGTGATAGAAGTAATGGATTGGAAATCCTGCAACTATGTGATATATTTTTTCTCCGCAACTGATACTGAGAAATCCTGCACACCACAAGAAAATAATTAACAACACGAATATCTTGTCAATCAAATCGAATGAAAAACACGATATCAAAGGACGATTCTAAACACAAGGAAGATTCAAGGAACGAGATCAAAATGGATGAATTTATGGAAACTTGCTCGCCGTATCTAAAATCTAAAGTTAAAAAGCATGTGTATTGTATTCATAGATACATGCATTTTATTTAGAAAATAATAATACAATAAATATAAGAAACTATATCTAAGAAAATTAAAATCATGAAATAACTTGTGAAGAGGGAACTAATCAATTTATCATCAAATAGAGGACTAAATTGAAAATCTAATTGAAATCATCAAACAACTTTAGTGAGCAATGAATTGATAAGCTAAGTGTTTAGTGGGGCTAGTTTCTTTAATTAACTCAAGTATGTTATTTTTTAATATGTTTACTAGAAAATTATTGAAATCATCAAACAACTTGAGTGAGTAGCTAATTGAGAAATCAAACAACTTTAGTGAGCAATGAATTGATAAGCTAAGTGTTTAGTGGGGCTAGTTTCTTTAATTAACTCAAGTATGTTATTTTTTAATATGTTTACTAGAAAATTATTGAAATCATCAAACAACTTGAGTGAGTAGCTAATTGAGAAGCCAATTAGGACTCAGTTCTTTAATTAATTTAAGTATGTTATTTTTTAAAATATTTTTACTATAAAAAGTAGTTACAAAATGAGAAAGCTTAGGGTTGGTAGTATAGTTCACGAGATTCCCATATTTTTAGTGGCATTGGTAGATGTATGTATAGTTGGTTTCAAAAATGCATGTAGTTGCCATTGTCACACACATCCTATAAGAACATTGAATAATTTGCATGTCCGATGTGTAGCATTTGGTAATTCATATTGATGTTGATCATCAATACAATCACCATCATCATTGAAAAACTTAGATGGGCAATGCATTGGAGCACTCACAAAATCAGATGGAAAACATCCTGGAGAATTCATGTTGTTGAAAATGGATGTGTTATAGGAGAGATAAGTTTAGCATGGATGGGATTAGTTGGTTGTTGTGGATAAATGATTGGATCATCATGTATAGAAATTGATGTGATTCCATCTGTATCCATGATAAACACCAAAGTTGGAAACAAAGAAGTTGGAGTTGATTGCATGGCCAATGTTTTAGGCCTTTGTTTACATGGAGGATGTTTGGAGAGAAGAACTATGGTCTCATATTTTCTTATTATTTTGACATTGAGTGCAATGGAATTTGCATTAGACATCGGTAGGGATAACCCTTCCATAAATACGAAACCTGATGGGACTCTATCG
>ML814759.1:67236-93310 GCA_009831015.1 Picea engelmannii | reverse complement strand
GTGAAGACGAAAGAAAGAAAGAGTATCTTCTGCGCGAAGATAAAGATAACAAAACTTCCGATGATTATAGATATGCCAGTGAGTGATCATGATGCCAGATGACCAAGTGGATGCCTCCAGTTATCCAGTTAAGGATGTTACCCAGTTGATGATGTTACCCAGTTGATGATGTTATCTAGTGGATGCTGCTACCTAGTTGATATCGACATCCAGTGACCTGTCAAAAGATAAAGAATATCCTTCTTATTAAGAGGGAGTGTTAAAATATTGTGTAACTGCAACGAATATTCTTATCCCCTTTTGTGGATAAAGATAAAATATATTTATTATTGATTAGATCAATCCCCTTTTGTGGATTGATCATGTCGGGTATTGTAAATGAGGAAATCCCCTTTTGCGGATTGGTCAAACCCTAATTGTAATAGGCTAAATAAGAAGTTGGCCCCATAATATTAAAGAGGCCCCAGAATATATTAAAGGTGGTTATAACCACCCAGAAGAAGAAGTCGGCCTTGCCAGTGAAGAGAAACTTCCACACGTGCCAGAATTGTATAAATAAGAGAGGTTAACGCCTCATTTAGATACACACTCAGCTCACTCATCTAGTGCGCAAGTTTTGAAGGAAGCTGCAGTTGTCGGTTGCTGGAAGAAGCAAGAGAGAGAGGTGTGTTGCTCAATGTTGGACATTCTCTGTTGTCTGGTTCATTATCTTGGCATTGTATTGGCTATCTATATTAAGGAAGTTTTGCTGGGTTTTCTTCCCCTTGAGGGTTTCCAAGGACAAATGCTTGTGTACTCTTGTGATTGTGTTTCTCTCAGTGATCTTGTCTATGCTATTGTTATCTAGTAAATTGAAAGTAACCTAATAATAGCAGAAACTTTAACAAAATCATTGCACAAAGGGGGTCTCATACATCAATTTGGAGTCTAGCTAGGCTATGACTTTAAAATTAGATTATTATTATTATTATAAGATCCAATGGGAGGATTATCATGTTATTATAAGATCCATCAACAATATACAACATATGAACAGTAGAAGTAAAGAGCATCAATCACACATAAGTTATACACAGAGAGAGATTTTCACGAGGAAACCCATAAAGGGAGAAAACCTCTTCTTCTTCGAAATGATAGGCAATCTTTTAAGTTCTGTACATCATCCACAATTGAGCACCAACTCAATGTGAGGCTGCTACCTCTGTTTTACAAGCTGCAACTTGTTTGAGAGCACTAACTCTCTGGTTTTTCTAGCACCCACTAGAAGGAAGCACCAACTCCCTATATGTTCCAGCACCAACTGGATGGAAGCACCAACTCCCAATTACACAGGCTCCAACCTGCATAACAGAGAACACTTGTTCTCCCTTGCACCACCCTGCCACCCTGGTTTCTCTGGCTACAACCAGATGGAAGCTACAACTTCCTGTGTTCAAGCTCCCACTTGAACCTCTGAGGATAACAATCCTCTCGAGCACCTCCCAACCTCCCTATTATATTTAAGAATGAATACACATACAACTACACAGATAAATAAGTTCTTACCAGTCTTTCTCTGTTCTGTAAGTCTGATCTTCTTCAAACTATTCTGCAATTCTTCTCTTCCTCTGTCTGTTCAACAGGTCTGCTCTGCATCAACTTTTTCTGTCATTCTGCTCTGCTTCAACTTGCTCTGTTATTCTTCTCTGCGTTTAATCTCACTCTGCACATATGCTCAATTTCATACTGCACATTCTCTCCTTTTTCATCCAGAATAGCTAACCGTCCACAATCTGTCTCTTTTTCTTTTATACACCCACACGACGATTCAACTTCCCATTTCCTTCGGCAAAATAATGAAAACTGTCCTAGCAACTGAAGCGCTAACTAATTCACAATCATGAGTCCGTTTCTTTTAACATATTCGTAATTGAGGAGTTAATCTGTGAGAAAGAACAGTAACCCTCCAATCACATTCAAGTTTTATCCGCACCGTTGGATGACCTTTATTATTCTTGCCTTTTTAAGTCGGGTTTCGACATTTCGGCATTCCTGTGCCCAAGTGTCTCGACACTTCATGTCGCGATCTCCGAAATGGAGCTTATCTGGACTGACTCCTCTTCCCGTGACCAAGGGCTGTGACCACAGCCTTATGCATAAGGCGCTTTCGTGATTTCGCATATCGCAAATTCGTAATTCAAGTTGCTTTGTTTCTTTTGTCTCTCCATATTGCGATTCGCGAAACTCCGACACAGAATTGAACCAACGGTCCATATATGAACTTGTTTCAACGGCTACGATTGGATCGCGATATCGCATTTCGCGAAATCGGGATTCTTGTTGCATTTGTTTCTTTTCCTCTTGATATCGCGATTCGAAAAACTCCAACACGAGCTATAATCAACGGTCTAGATTCATTCTCGATTCAATGGCTGCGATTGAATCGCGATATCGCATATCGCGAAATCAGGATTCTTGTTGCATTTGTTTCTTTTCCTTTTGAATTCACGATCCCCGAAACTCCGATGTGGAGTTACATCTACGGTCCAGATCCAAGCTTGATTTAACGGCTGTGATTGAATCGCCATATCACATTTTGCAATTTCGACATTCTTGTTGTCAAGTGTTGTTGTCACTTCAAAGTCCCGATCCCCGATACTCCATGAAGAGAATCAACGGTCCAGATCACTTCTTAACTTAACGGCTGCGATTAAATCGCGAATTCGCATATCGTGATTTCGGGGTTCCTGTTGTATTGTTTCTTTGATATATCCAACATGTGATCCTCGAAACTCCGACATTGACTGAAATTAACGGTCCAGATCAAGGCTTGATCTGACGGCTCAGATTTCATCGCGATTTTGCATATTGCGATTACGCCCACTTCTCCTTGCACTTTAAAGACCGTGCAGGTTCTCCTCGATCCAACGGTGGTTGGACCCTGCGCTCGGATCTGACGACTGAGATCTGTCTTCCTCTTCAACGATCAGAGATTCTTCTTCTCAAGAGATTCTTCTCAAACATTCGTTGCCTTCGATCATTCGCTGCCTTCGATCATTCACCTCTCTGAACTTATCTTCTGTTTGTCTGTCGATTACAAACTTCTTGTTCTCATGTCATCTTCACTGTTGCCATCAATGACAAGAATTCGTTGTTTGTTAACTGTCTATTAAATATTTGCCAACAGTAAGGGGCACACCATGCTCTCACCTCTTAATTATTTCCCCCTAAAAGCATCTAGTTGCAACCGTTGGGCAAGAAAGTCCTTTGCTTTTCAAGTGACATCTTCATTAGGCAGAGTCTTCCATTTTATTTTGTTGATTTGAGCGGTTAAGATTCCTTTCAGTGCCAAGTTGGCGTGTCATTCATAAGCGAGTGAGCCAGTGAGAGTTCTGTTTGAGGTAACAAAGTGTTACCAAATTTCTTTTTGAGATGAGACATGGAAACCATCATGTAGTTTTCTTTTATTAGGGAGTTCTAGGGCATAAGCAACCTCTATGAGTTTTTCCTAAATGGAGTAGGGCACATAATATTTTGGTTGTATCTTTTGTTTACCCTTATGCAATGTCAGTGGTTTGTAGGGTTGAAGATAAATAGAAATCTAATCACCAACTTCAAATTTTCATTGACTATACTTCAGTTCTCTTACAACTTCATGTGATTCGTTGTTAAGCAAAGATTGTCTTTGAGGATTGTAGGGTATCATGCAATTCTTGCATGATATCAATGGTGACTTGCACATGAGTGGTGGTAGATAAAGTCATATGGTAGGGGGTATTATAGCTATATCATTTCTGAAAGGGTGTCATTCTTGCTAAAAAATGATAGTTGTGTAGTACCAATATTTCATGAAATGTTACCTAGCTCATCCACTTGGATTGCTGGTTTGCAAAATAGGTGTGTAAATACCTTTCAAGGTATCGACTTACTACCATAGTTTGTTCATCAATGTGAGGGTGACAGGGAGTGCTCATATTGAGGGTTGTCCATGCTAACCTAAATGGTTCCTACATGTTTCCCCCTCATATGGTATGAGGAGATTGCGATCACATATGGGCAACTATTACTAGCACCACTCTTATAGTGACATGGTGTTCCAGTTCACATTCGATGTGAGCACTCCTGCTTGATCATTCAGAGCACATATTGATGACATCCTTCATCAGATTTTGCTACATGATGGTTTATTTTAGACAATAGACTTGCTCAACTGACTCCATGATGGTATATTAGGTCCTCATTAGACACCTTGCACACATTTACATTGACAATCACACATGGAGATGGTACATATGATGATAGCACCTCTCTTGGTTTAGTTGCATACTATGGTTACTTGGTGTATTGGTTCTTGCTTGTATATGGTGTTAGTGTTTCCTATACTGGCCATGAATGTGGTGAATATCGATGTACTCTAATAATGTATCATAACACTCTAAATTATTATCTTTTGCTTAGGAATACCATTGTGGGTCATAATTTTCCTTTAGAAAAGTGTCGTCACCTCTTGAGTCAGGTTGTACTACAAGCGACCTAGGTAGGTGTAGCATGTTCATATCCACTAATCATCTTATACACCCTTTCATCTTCCCATTCACTTCCATAACATTCATCATATTTCCTGCTTATGATTGACTTATCATGTGTCATCAACAAGGTTCGAAGCAAAGCAAAGAAGATCCCATGTATAAAAGCCTAAAGCCAAATAGAGTTAAAACGACTCTAGATGAATAACAATCAAAAGAAAAAGCCAAATAATAAAGCTTGAGCTATACCACCTCGTTATGAGGCCAATGCCCCAAGTCTCATGCTTAACAATGCATATCTAAAGAAATGGACCAACTAAAAAAGAAAAAAAGGAAAGAAAAAGACAAAGAAAATGGGTAATAAGAAACAGTGCCGAGGAAATGGTAACTCAAAGCTAAGCGCTCCCTCTCAAAGGCTCACGTGTGGAATAAATGAAGACTCCTAGCTCTTGAAAGCTAGTAGGAGAAGACCTCTACATCATCATACATGAATATGAGGGTCAATTCATGAAGTCCCCCTTTTCCCCTTCCGTATCACATCCATCATACCACATACTCCTAACTTAATCTCCTAGGAAATACCTCTTGGTCTGAGAGTTGTCACATGTAATAGAGGTTAATGTTGTCTCCACCATGGTTGAACTTAACAAATGTATACAAATTAAATGAGTTAGTGAAAGTTAGGAGATGCCACTTGATGTTTACCATGTAATGACCTGTATATTGAGGTATGACTCATCAATATAGGTGGGTGCCTTGTATTGTGATCTATGTATTTGCATCAGGAGTTGCATCTATGCCTTGGGGTTTGTGTGTTTTCCTTGAGATCCATGACATTTCCTTGGGATCTATAACATTGTCTCGAGATTTGTGTACTTGCATTGAGATAAGTGACATTACATTGGGATCTGTGTATTTGCATTGGTTCACGTGTATTCACTTTGGGATCCATGTATCTACATAGGGAAATGTGTTCTTACATTGGAATACTTGTACCTGCATTGGGAATTGTGTACGTCTGCATTGGACACTATGACAAAGCTTCCACATCATCATTTGTACACTTGTCAACCTTCCACATGAGGGCACCTTACTTGTAGACTATGGACACAACATCATGGTTTACACATATCACTCAATTATCCATTTGTCATTACTCATGGTAGGGCACACCTGTACTCTTTCTTTGCCTTTGCTAATGATAAAGCAATTGTTGATTGCTTCTTACTTGACCAACAAATAGGTCATGATCCAAGGTAGAGGACATATCCTGAAGTGGACTTGCGATCAATGCTATCGCTTGCCCAATCGAAGTCTGTGTAATCAACAATATCTAAGGAAGATCTTGTTGCATAGTGTATACCAAAGCTAGTAGTCCTTTTGACATATATGAGAATCTTCTTTGCTGCCTTCCAGTGAAGCTCACGTGGCTCCTGCATGTACCTAGAAATTGATCTAACTGCATAAGATATGTTTGGACGAGAGTGTGTAAGGTAGATAAGACTCCCCATCAACTGTCGATATCTAGTACAATCAACCAAAGGTGATGCACTGACATCCTCTAGTTTAACCCTTGCCTGAAATGGTGTTGGAGCTGACTTGCAATCTATCATCTGCAACATGTCAAGTAGATCTCTGACATACTTGGACTGAGACATGTTGATTCCTGAATCATTTTGACTGATTTCAAGACCAAGAAAGTAAGGTGACAGTCCCATATCTATCATAGAAAACTTGTCATACAAAGCGGTCTTCACTGCAACAATGGAGGAGGCTGATCTCCCGGTGATGAGTAAATCATCTACATATAGAACTATCAGTAGAAGGGAATATGTGTTCCTCATCATATACACATTAGGATTTGATCTACATCTAAGAAAACCTCTAGACAAAAGATAAGAGTCCATTTTAGCATACCATGCCCGAGGTGCTTGCTTGAATCCGTACATTGACTTCCTCAACATGCAAACTAATGATGGATCTTGAACATATCGCTTTGGCTGCTCCATATATATCTCCTCATTAAGCTCTCCATGTAAGAATGCATTCTTCACATCCATATGGTGTACCTTCCGCTTTCTCGCCGATGCAATAGTTAGAGCTAAATGAATGGAATCAATCTTGGTAACTGATGCAAAAGTCTTCTCATAGTCAATGCCTTGTACCTGTGAGAAACCTTTAGCTACTAACTGTGCCTTATACTTTGTAACGTATCCATCAACAACCCTCTTTGTCTTGAAAATCCACTTACATCTAAAAATCTTCCTGTTGGAAGGTAGAAGAACCAACTCCCATGTGTTGTTCTCCATTAGGGAATTGCACTCCTCTTTCATAGCTGCCTCCCAATGGGGGTTTCCTTCAATCTCTACATAAGCCCAAGGGTCTGATCCAAGTACCATATAACAATAAATAGGTAGAAAAGACTCCGTGGCAGTAAGAGCTTGTGGAGGCTCCACAAACTGAGATCTGGTTCTCTGTGAATCAGTGGGATCACTCACTAGATCACATGTTGTCTGAAGAGTTTGTTTTGCCCATCGTGGTAGATGCTCTGGAACTGCAACTTCTTTTCGTTGATTAGAAATACTAGAGATATCAGATTCATATATCTGATAAAAAATATGACCAAAATAAGTATTATGAAGTTCTGCAACTAGAGGCGGTGGAGATGGAGGCGTGGACTGCTCTGGAAGTACCTGTGAAGGACCCTCTTCAAACTTAACACTCCTCTGAATTGACTCTTCATTAGCATGTGTTAGAAGAGATATGCAATCATATTTATGAGTAAAATAAGAGAAGGTGTACAACTTGGAATGGTGATTAACCTCACCAACATCAATTATTGAACCATCTGACAAGTTAGAAATAATAACTGAGTTCGGAGTGAACTCCACCTTCTTCCTTGAACTTGAATGAGTGATTTGATAGATGGAGAGGAGATCCACTGAAAGCTTCAGAACATGAAGTACATCCTGAAAGCATCCATGGTCTAGATCAACTCTACCCCTACCGCACACCTTAGCAAGAGAATCATCTCCCATGATGATTGGTGGTCTAGAACAAGTCTCCAAGTATGATAAAATTCTATTAGATGAGGTCATGTGTTGGGTATCCCTTGAATCAAACACCCAAACATTAGGAGAACATAAAATAACAAGTAATGCTTGACCATTACCTTTTTCTGATGATGGCTTGTCCGATGGATTCTTCCTTGCACTGTCCGGGATACAATCCTTGATGTCATGCTGCTCAAGTGATTGTGCCATGAGATCTATGGTCTTTTTCATATAAGAAATCTCAGGATGGAACCCACTGTCACAGTAGGAACACTTGGTCTTCTCTTTCTTTCTCTTTGATGCCTTGGAACTCGAACTCTCATTTGTGGACTTTTTTTTACCTTCCTTCTTGTTCTCTTGGTCCTTTTTACCCTTGTTCTTCTGCTTATTCTTTTTTGAACTTCCTTGAGCTGTAAGTGCATGGGGCTTTGAACTCTTGAGTGCCCCTATTTGGATGAACTTTGTCTGCTCATAGATAAGTGACTCCATGAACTCATCCAAGGATGACATCTTCCATGTAGACCCCATAGCTAACCTGATATTATGAAAATAAGTGTAGACATAATACTCTGGTCATAGTTTGGTTAGAATTGAAAAGATTAACTATTCATCTTTCTTATCAATTCCACAAGCCCTAACATGCGAAAACAAAGTTTTAAACTTACAAAAGTAGCCATGTAGGGTCTCGAAATCACTTGTATTCAATGCATGAAGATCATTCTCCAGTTGATGACCTCTTAGGTTGTCTTTCTTGCCTAGAAAATCCTTCAACTTTGTCCAAACATCATTAGGAGTCTTGCAAATATTGACAGGGAAGAGGAGATTCAGAGAGATGCTCAAGCACAATATCCCGTAGGCTTAATCCATTATGTTGAAGTATTTTGATTTCTCTGATTTGGAGGAGACATCATGTCAAATGTTTGGAACAAGAGGATGTGAAAAAGTCTCTGCATGTGGCTCTTGAGATGCATGTATGGCACATGCAGAAGTCTTTGCATGTGGCTCCTGAGATGCATGCATGAGAATCTCTACATGTGGCTCATGGGATGCATGCATGGCACATGCATAACTCTCTTCAAACTGGGAAGCTTGTTCTTCCGATGACTTTTCTGTTGGCATTTTCTTGTCAATCTCATGCATGCATTCTTCACAATATTCCTTATTCATGAATATGACCTCCAATTTGGTCCATACTTCGTCTGGAATTGAGAATGATTCATCATGAAGTAGTAATTGTATTTCAAAAGAAACAAACATGTAGATAAGTTCGAAAGACATATCTTGTCTATTGAGAAAATCATTTTTCTCATTGGCAGAATCAGGCTATGCTTTTGTTGCCATGGTTATTTGATAAAAGCCTCTACTTCTGAGAAGAAGTAGAATCTTTGGTTGCCACTCCAAATAATTGTGCGGTGTAAGAAGAATTGTCGGTGAAAAATTCATTCTATCTGAGTGTATCTTCCTTCTGAACTTGCAAATAAAGTGCCTATGCGCTTTCTCCTAGCAACAAATCTCTGATACCATGTAGGATTAAACCACACTCCAAGATCTAATTGTGAGTAGGAAATACTACAGTAGTTAATTGCAAAAGAAAGAAAGGAGAGAGAAAAATAGAATCAATCTTCACACATAAGAGACTAAGAAACCAACTCAAATCACATTGTATTAATTCTTGATCATGAGTACAATATATATAACTCTCCACAAGAGGAGTAATGCACACTAGGTTGAGCTTCTAGTGCATGCACATGTAATAACAAAAATAAACTCCCTCTTAGTATCGATTAACTAGCCATAAATGTAGTTAGCTAGTCATAATGGAGTTAGTCATGCACAAGAGAGAACTCATGCATGTATAACTAAACTCCATGACTAATAATAGAACTAAAGATTTAAGGAGAAGTGTGCACTTATCTAGGAGAATAATATTTTCCCATGGTATTACATATAGAAAGCCATTGACTAAACATAGACTTGCTATAAATAGCAGTCCTCCTAAATAGTAGGAAAATGTGCATGTACTCCAACAAAACTATCTTGGATTTTTAGTAAAGGCACTAGGAGGATCTTCTAGGGTTTGTAGTGGGCAACTCTAGATATCACCCTAGATTTACTTACATCTCTTCAAGGGAGTCCTTAATTGACCCCATATGCCTAAAAAATATAGTAGGCACTAGTCTTTCTCCCTTTAGTCAATCATAAAACCTAAAATTCTATTTTATTTTAATGTTTTAGGGTAAATTTAAGGTTCCCTCAATCCCTATTTTTCTTTCTTATCTCTTGTCTCAAGGGATAAAAATATTGATGTTGTTGTAACTTGTTCTATTATTGTAATTTATCACTTATTATTACAAGTTTTGCAACAACCATCAATACTTTCAGATTTGAGTCGTATAGGGATTATTTTGTATGATAGTATTTCTTGGAAAACTCCCTAAATAAGCCCTTGAATACCTTAAACCAAATCTATAATTGACTTACATTAACCACCTAAACCCTAACTTGCTTGACATATCTCATTGGTGGTATTTTGGGTAGATACTTTGGAGGAGTTAGAATTGATTGTGTCTTGCCTTAGCAGTCCGAAGTCCTACCAGGTAATCCTCCCGTGTGTTGGATACAATCCTTCACTAAAAAGAGGGAAGTTGTTTCCTAGGTGACAATGGTGCTAGATTGTGTGTTAACATGCTACTCTAGTATTTTAGAACCAAGTTCCACTCAGAGTCTCGAGTAGCCAATTTTGGTATGTAGGGAATGGAAGGTGTCAATGTACTCCAACACGATTTTGTCTTTACCTTGGCACAATATCTTCTATATATTGCATTGGTCTTCATATTTTCCACTAGGTAAATACTCCTCCTTGATGGAGTTGAAATTTTTTCCCAAGTGTGTTATGTCACATACAACTCAAAATCTTTTATATGTTACACATAGTAAGTATCCTACCAATATTTTACATGGGGTAGGGTCTTTAAGAGGGCAAAAATAATCTTTTCATGGTTTGAAAAGTTGTGAATAGAGAGATAATTCTCTAGCAGATTTAACCATCTCTCCAAATATTTTGCATCTATCTTATTTTCAAATAGAGAGATATGAAACTTAAATTGTACCTTAAAGAGTGTTGTTCCTTTGAAATGATTGCTTGTTGAAGGTGCCTCCATCATTATTGGGAGTCATTAAAGGCTATGGGTGAAATGGCCCATCATCTAGATCCTTTGTCAATCAAGGGATTCTTGGAGAAACAACTTGATAGAATCTCTCGCTTTGTCATATTTTTTTTTACTTCTTTTCCATGGGAAGTTTCTTGGGTTAGGGAGATAATTCTACACTGGATTTCACTATTTCAAATCCAAAATCTTATACCCTGACCTTGTCAAGTACATGTGAAAAAAGATAATAGAGAGAAAATTGCTATAATACCATTGATTCAGATTGGATTGGGAACAAAATTAAGGAAGGCAATATTGAAAAGATAACATAACATTCAATATTGAAAGTAGAGAATTACAGTGAAAACCAAATTCTATTAATGAATCATGATGGTGAATAATGATGCAATTTACATAGCAATACAAACTGGCTAGAATGATGGTACCTTATCTCTAAGGAGAGATATGACCGCTGCACTCATTCACAAAAATACCATAACAATAGGATGAAACTATATTTTATAATAGTGCTAAAATCCATAAGAGGAGAAAAATCTAAAATCTAAAAACCCTAACCCTAGGAGTTGACGTGGAAAAAGGAATGGGGGCCTCGGGGAGCCTAATTAATATGCCAAGTTCTCAAGGGTGTAACTTTCTCATATAAACTCCATTTTAGATATTCTTTGGACTATTAAAAATATTATTTTGTTCTCTACATGTTTGGAAAACCTATCCTTCATACATGTTTAGACCATTAAAATTTCAAAAAGCACATGCAAATGCTTGAAAAAAGCATCGCGCATCGATTGAAAAAATTGTTATAAATTTGTCAAGATTCAGGATAATTTGTGAGATGATGGTAATCCCAAATGAATACCTAGAAGCCCCTAATAAAAACTTGGATAAATGAACATAAGTTGAAGTGCCATTAACCACTAAATTTTGATGCAAAGCATTAACAAATACTAACAATTCAAAACAATGTGAATGAGAAACAAAAATTAATGTCATTAATAAACTATGGATTTTAAATGGTTGAGAAAGAGAGGTAGTGTGCACTCTTATGAAAAAACTTTAGAAGTAAGTCTATTGAGATGTGCAATAGAAGTTTGAACATTTTGAAAAAAAATCATGAGAATAAGTTTGAGGAAAATGAAATATAAAATTCTTGGAAGAGGAGAATGAGACATGTTGTAAACATATTGAATAGAAAGCTCCATAGAAGGATGTAAAGAAAACTTTGGAATATAAAATATTTGTTATTTGAATTTATTTTATTTTTACCAAAATAATTTCCCAATATTACTTAAAAAAGACATGCAAGGAGCTCAATCCATTTCACACATTTGAAGCATAAACTATACAAAGTGAAAAATGAGTATATATATATATATATATATATATATATATATATATATATATATATCGAATAATTGATAACCTTTATTTATAAACTTTAATTAAAATTTATAAATAATTTCTTTTAATAAAAATAATTCAGTAAATTAAAATGGAGATGACATTTTGTATTTTGAAGTGGAAAAGTAAATATAAATGTTTTTATGGAAATTGTATGCAAATTTTAAGTAATACAATCAACTAAATGTATGTATACACTCTTTAATTTGTAATTAATTAAAGAAAGAGAACTAAGCTTAAACAAGTGAATCTCTTACTGTAACTTTAAATAGAAATGACATTTTTTTATTTTGAAGTGGAAAAGTAAATATAAATGTTTTTATGGGAATTGTATGCAAAATTTAAGTAATACAATCAACTAAATGTATGTATACACATTTTAATTTGTAATTAATTAAAGAAAGAGAACTAAGCTTAAACAAGTGAATCCTTGACTAGAATTTCTTTGATGAGAAATTAGTGTTATAGTGAATTGAAATTGCTCCAAATTACTCTCACTTACCAAAAACATCTTAACATATACTTTTAAAGATAATTTTAACTCCGCAGAGTTTCCACGAGTAAATTAATTTGGTATGTTAAACACGCATTAAGCCCATTTGTTGATGAAGGGAAGGTACTACTAATTCTAAGACAATATCCATGCTTAGATTTAAACCCTCTACTATTACTAGTTTGAAACTTATTGAAGAGTGGTAAGATCATATTAGAATAACTGAGCTTATCATAAATGGTGTTATTTTGGTGGGGAGAGTTCCCCAACTAAGATCAAATGCATTCCACTCAAGTGTAACCAATTCATATCCCGATGTAATACAAATTATCATTTGTTTTCATTTTTGAATATTTGGCAGGAATTTTCTATGCATTTCTTGAGAAACATTGGGCATTTCTATAGAAATGTGCTACCCATAAAGAAATGTGAATTCACACCTAAAACACCGTTTTTAATGTTTTTTAAGATAATACTTCAACACCACTTTCTTTATTCATTTGTGAGGTTTACAAAGTGTTGAGTTGTTTATTAATATTCCATTCTCAAAATGAAAAAAACAAAAACAAATTACACAATAATTACTATGATAAACAGTTCTTTTGTTCTCTAATAATAAGTACAACTAAAAATTCATCAAGTCATATTGTGATAAATTTGTCACTTAAGATTAGACCGAGATGTTTCATACAAAAGATCTGAAATAATGTTAAGTTGATTGATTAAAAAAAACATATCATCAGATTATTCATTTGAAAAACATTTATAATTTCTTACACCAACCTAAAATCTTAAGTTGAATTAAGCAAAAATATTAGAATCTTATTAAGTTACTTTCCAAATTGTAATACCACACAAAAGGTACACAACAAAACATTTACTTTCCTAAACCCACCTTAAATTTTAAACTGATGTAATTAAATTTTAAATTGAGGTAATACACTTATGCTATATTGAACTGTTAGTTGTAAATGGATAGTTCCTTAGTCTATCATCTATGTAGAGTTTAGGGGCCATCGTTTGTACCTTGAGGCCATACTTGTCTCTTTCCTTCATAGAGCCAAGTCTCTAGGAGACTCTACTATTGGTTAGGATCAATACTCCTACATTTATCTTTGATCTTCTGAGGATATTATCTCTACATGTTCCCCAAATGTATACGTTGTTGGTTTTTTGAGGCTTCCAGGTTACTTTAGTCAATGATGATCTTTCCTGATCACCTTCCCCCTTTCACATATTCTTTAATAATATAGGTCACCTCCTACTATCTAAGGAGTACATGAACCAAGTGATTAGAGAGGACATCTATAACAGTACAACCCAATAACTTGGATCACAACCCCTAAGGGTCTTTGTCTCAGGATGGATTTTATTCCAAGAACTTAATGTAGACGAGAGAATATATTATTATAATAATTTCATATACACACAAACATTAGATGCACAACCCCAAGAAACTCCTTAGAGAGTTTTGAGTTAGATCTCATCAACTTTGGGTTGAGATTGATCATCACATCCCACATCTTGGTAGGATTTGCAAGCTACGCATTTGAGTTGGAGGAGCATCTCATCTTAAAATTTCTTATACATTATTAGAGGGAGGTTTTAGTACCTTTATCAAGACTTGAATGGTTCATTCTCCACATTCCACAATTATGTAAACCAAAAATGCCACATTCCACATTCCACAATTATAATTCTATTATGGACCACCCTAGTTAGACATTATAAGAAGTATTACTTATTTCGTCCCTGTTGTATGGTTCATATATGTTATAAAATTATAAATAGATGCCCATACCACTTTGGATATCATATTAGTGAGGTCACATGTTTCCTCCCATCCTTCGCCCCCCCATAGGTCCACTAACTCCCTTATGGATTTTAGGGAGCTCCTAGTCCAAAATCCATGACATAAAAATGAACTTTTGGAGGACCTAGGGCTAGAATCTCTCCAAGGATAGTACCACTCTCCATGTTCCTTAAGACGTTGACTCTCCATTTAGAGATTCTTCCCCTTAATCTTAGATGTTAGGATTGATGGAACTCCTTGTTCTAAATGCCTTCCCGGGATTACACAATCACACCTCATGATAACGAGCTTATCTCTAGATGACATTCTCACATAGTGCATTGACCATTTCAAGGTGATTAATGAATGGGTTAAAGAGCCTTTGTCTCTCTCCCCTCTTTCAACCTCAACCTTGATTTCTAACTAATGTTATTAGGACCAAAATGAAACCAACATAATTCTTCGATTAGACCAATTTTAGGATGTTTTTGGTTAGAATCGACCTCCCAAATTGGAATTGATTGGTTTTGTTTTGAACTAGTCAGAATCAACTAGTTCAAGATAAAATCAATCAAAAGCAATTGGTTTTACTAGTTTTGTATCAACACATATCCTTCCAACCAAATCCGAACAATAAAAAGCCTACAGCTACCCTAAATACTGATTTTGATATATTTAATGATGCCTCCCTTCTATCATGGATGGACTTATCCTAGATGGATTACATCCATTTCCACTACTCTAGGACACATACAATGGTGTTAAACCTTCAAGGGAATTGAGTCAAGATGTTGAATATACCCATACAGAGAATGTAGAGAATCTATATTTGGATGATTATTCGGTTTGATTTGGTTGTAGACTATAGTATGATTATTTTTGGACTCTATGGGTGATATATAAACTTCCATAGATATTCCACTGGAACAGTTCATCACAACAGATTTGTTGTGCCTACAACAAAACCTTCCCTTAATTTTTTCTCTTCGCTTCAAATCACCATTACTCTAAGAGAATAAATTGGGCCCCCCAATTACTTTTTGCTATTAGAAAACCTTCTAAACTCTTTCATGCAAATGTTAAAGTCCAAGTTTCTCTTCTTACCATCCAGACTTTACCATTTTGAGAAATTTTGAAGATCACTTTGGCCCACCGATACATAGTGTATCGGAAAGCATCGTCTATATTTTTTGACACACAGTGTATCATTGAACATCCTCTATATTTCATCGATACACTGTATTGACGAGAATCCTCTATATTTCGCTGACACACAATGTATCATCGACAGAAATTTCCTCTTCTTCCGTCGATATGTCGACGGAATATGTCCATCCCTCATTGACACTAGGCATATCGACAATTGACTTTCTTTTCTTGCCAACATAGACCATATCGGCTAGACACTCACATATTGAGGCCTCTTCTAAATTCTTCCAGCTCGGATCTTTTTTGTCGTGCCCACTAGTTAGGTTCTTTTGATTTTCAACGGTTAAAAGTTATGTGTCTGACTGGATGATTGATGTTTATTTCTTGTCAATGTTAATTTACGTCATATTGCAATCACGATCAAGTATGATAATATCTTGGCAAGTTTGTTTGTCTTGTTAGCAACTTTTATGATGCCATTTACATTCACATATGTTTTGTGCCTCTTGTTTCTATGACTAACCTTGCTCATGAAAGTGCCATTTATCATTATGTGGGTTGATTACAACATTTGCAAGATATAGTCGGCTCCAAATTGCATCCCAAAAAAGAATTGGTCCACTCGACACATACTCAATATTAGGTGCTCCAAACATCAATTGGTTTTTTTCATGGGATAATATTTTCGAGCCACTAATAGATGACCTTGATTTCAATGGATTGGTTTCAATGGATAGATTGAAAGCCTATATAACACATATGTTCTAGGAGTTGATGAAACTGAGTTCAGATGAAGAAGTAGCTAGAACGAGGTCATAACTTTCATTAAAAAATGCCTTTGATCACAATTTTGGGTACTAGTCAAAGTGGATTTTTCACGTCCAAAATAGGTTAACTGTATGTTTTGCAAGATTAAGATTCCAACGCCACTTGTAGAATCGAAATTGGAGGTCCAAAAGTGCTAGAACGATCGCCAAGTATTTCCCACCAAACAAGACTCGCTAACTGTAAAACTATTGAAATGATTAAATGAAATGATTAAATGAAGTGGTAAGTTCTCTCACTGAAACTCTCCCCATGCTATATGTATTGCAAAAAAATAGCACCCCAATCAGATATTGTATGAGCAAGATATGAAACTTTGAAATCATGATAAGTTGCCTCAAAATCCCCTTTACCAACATCTTCGGTTAGCTTTTTTGATTCACGCCAATACACAAAATTATATTAAACAAAATAGCTAGATTAATTTAAATAGAAATAATTTAAATTTAAGTAAATTTTAAACAAGATTTAATAATAATTAAATAATGGGGGTTCCTTTTTAATTGATAATAGCATGGTTTATAATTGTTTAGAAAAATTCATATTATACTTCACCTCATAAAGCGAACATATTCTTAAATTGAATGTGCAACATATGTGTCGGGGTAAAATAACATTTTCATTCCAGTATATCGGAGGTAAAATGATATTTTTACTATGGTAGAATGCTATTTTCACTCTGTATCGGATGTAAAATAACATTTTCACTCCGGTATATTGGAGATAAAATGATATTTTCAGTGTGATATGTCGGGAGTAGAATGCTATTTTCACTCTGGTAAAATAACATTTTCACTCAAGTATATGGAAGGTAAAAATATATTTTCACTTCGATATGTCAGGAGTAGAATGCTATTTTCACTCCGGTACGTATCGGGGGTAAATTGCTATGACGGTTATGTTAAACAATTTTATAAGAATTATAATAATATTTCTATGAGGGTTATGTTAAACAATTTTATAAGAATTAAAATAATGTTTTTTTTGTAAATTAATAATAATAATAATAATAATATATTTTTAAAATCACGACTAAGTTAGACATCAAATTGGTGTATGAGATCCCTTTCGTCCAACAATTTGACTGGTAAAGTCTAAGAAAGTATACATAATGATATTTTAAATCTTATTCTTTAAAGGTGAGGTGGAGGGGGACATAAGGCATATACACCTCCTTCCTAAAATTGTTTGATGAATTTTATTTAAAACCTCCCTTTTTAACCACGGTTTTATCACATTTTTAAAAACCCCCTTTCATAGTTAACCATGAAACCTCTTTCTTTTTTGGCGAGTCAGTGAAATCATTTAACATTTTACAACTTGGTGTTTCAATAAAAAACTAAGATCTTTGTTCCCCATGGACACGAGACATGTTGACACAATATCCACTTTCCTGACCGACACACCATGTGTTGGGGCTCTTCATGCATTTTTTTCATGGAACAAGGGATCGTATTTTGGCCATAACATTTGAATCTGAGCTGCATTTAGCACGCTCATTATACCATTGGAAAGGTATCACCGAGCTCCACAAATTCTCAGTTATAGGGCTCAAGAGATTCCTCACCAATTGTCACAATTTTCATGATTAAAAACATGTGTATTGCCAACAACCTAGGAGCCTGAATAACACAATATTTTAATCAAGATCAAAGGGACCAATAACTAGCTTATTGCTTAGATTTGTGAAAATAATTGAATACATGATTGAAAGAATAGGAAAAAATATACACACCATCCACACAATTGAACACAATATGTATCCTTGGAAACCTAATACGAGAGAAAACCTAACTAGAAGGTGAGGCCTATGCTCTGCTCACTTTTCTTCAGTTATGGAAAGCAAGTACAAAGAAAGAGGCACTCACTATAGATTTTATTTGACATTGTGTCTTGAATTACTTCTACAGAATCTCCTACCTCCTCTATTATGCTCTCAAAATACCACTCCTTGGATGCTCTACTCAACTATGGAACATGCACAATACAAAAGAGTGGCGCCCTTTCTCCTCCTACCGACCTAGTATTTAACATAGCCTGATAGTTGTCCAGGGTTAAGGTTTTGACTTCCTCAACCCTCAACTAGTGATCAAGTTTGGAATTTCTAGAATCTTCTTGAAATTCCACACTTGGCTATCCCCATATGTGTGAGTAATGGGGGTTGACGTGGCATCCATGTGTAGCATGGTGGTCAACAAGGTAGGTCAACTTGCGGGGGGAATAACTTTGCATACGAGCTTCAATTAAGGTGTTTTACACACCATTGGAAAGGTCTTGGAGTGTATAACATCATAGAGGGCATGGACGCAAGTTCTAGACATTGTAACCCCAAAAAATGCCATTTAATGCCTCAAAATGGCTCTAGACTCCAATTTTCCAAACTAGGACCTGTCACTAAAATGGCTCTGCAAGTTGATTCCTCCAAAATTTTCCACATAGAAAGTACCATAAGATGAAAAATTGTATGCTGATCCGGTCTATATCATACCTCCCCATTTAGGGAGGCTTTTGGTACTCCAAATCTTTATTGAATGAGGTGAGCAAATGTTTCCTCTACCTTCTCCCTATAGTACCATTTTGATTTTCCTAGAAGTTGTCATTTAAAAACAATTTACCAAAGGTCAAGATTCCACCATCTTGTAGTTCTAGAATTCCTTTGCAAAACTATGTCTTCTGCCAACTTTTCCTAAACATCCGGTGCTAAGTCCTCTATGGTAGGTAGGACCTGCTCCACCTCCCGATCCAACATGGAAGGCTCATAGAGTTTTAAATTCTCCACATTCATTATGGACTAAATGTGCATGTATTGGGGTAGACTGAGTCTGTAGGTGTTATCTCCTACCTTCTTCATTACCTCAAAATGACCATACCATTATCCTTGATATTCTTATTAGGGCCCTGTTATATTCTTTCCTTATTCAACTATAACCAAACTCTTTCTTCTGCTTTAAATGACTTCTCGGTTCTATGTTGATCATATCTGGCCTTATAATTTTCCTGTGACTTCTTCAACATCTCTTGTACTTGCAAATGGATCTGTCTAATATTTTCAACATATTTCTCTACTTTCAATGCTTCTCCTACGATGTCTTCCCTCACTCCTTGTTGTCCATATACAACATCCAAGGAAAAAGGCGGTAAATACCCAAAGCAAGTTTCAAAAGGGGAATTACCAGTAGAAGTGTGGAATGCTCTGTTATAAGAGTGTTGAATATAGATCTGATTTCCATCCCAAGTCTTCAGATGCTTCTTATTGTAACCCCTCGATAGTTGTACCAATGTCATGTTGACTACTTTTGTCTTTCCATTCCATGGATGGAATGTTGTATATCTCTTCAACTTTGTGTCCATCTTCTCCCAAAGTGTAGTCCAAAAGGCATTGAGAAATATAATATCCCTGTCTGAGATGATGCTCCTTGGTATCCCAAAGTGCACCTAGACTTGTTCAAAGAACATGTTTGTTGAGTCTTTTCCTTTGATGTCCTTTTTACAAGGAATAATAATGCACATCTTGTTGAACCTTTCAATTGCCAAAAAAATATAGTCATGTCCCTTCCGAGTTGTTGGTAAACCACCCACAAAATCTGTGGAAATGCTTTCCCAAGGTCTAGTGGGTACATGTAAGGGATACTATAGACCTTGATTTCTATTACTGGGTTTGTTGGTACAACAAATTATGCATCCTGTAATATACCATGCTACATATTCTTGCATTCTGTGCTAGTGCACATACCTTTGTAAGTTAGCAATTATCTTCCAAACACCAAAATGTCCCGCAACATTTGAGGTGTGAGCCTCTCTGATAAGCTGCATTATTTCACCTTTAGGAACACAAAGCTTGTCTAGAATGTAGAGAAACCCATTCACCTTTAGGAACACAAAGCTTGTCTAGATTGTAGAGAAACCCATTATTTCATCCTTTTCATCACCTTCTTCGACATGAATTTGGACTTGTAGCTGCTGAAACACCTCTTTGAAGTCCTCATCTTCTATGTATGCCCCTTTGTATGCATCATGGGTAAAAGGCTCCATGTACATAAGAGTTATGAAAGATGTAATATTCGATGTGGGTGGCCTTGAAAGCATGTACGCCAACTTATTAATGTTTCCCTTCTTATACTTCATGACTAGATGAAATTGCTACAAAAACCCTATACACTTGTAATGTTTGGTTTGCTGAAGCTTACTCCGGGCCTACAAATATTGCAGTGGCTGGTGATCTGTGTGGATAATGGTTTCCTTTCCCATTAGATAGTGCTTCCACTTCTTAACAACTTGAACTAGGGCATATAGTTCCTTATCATATGTAGGGTAGTTCAAAACTCCCCTATGAAACATCTCAGAATTATAGCATACTAGCTTACCTCCTTCCATCAAAAATTTTCCCATAGCATACCCACTTGCATGTGTCTCCACTTCAAAGGGATTCTAAAAGTTAAGTTGTTTGAGAACTGGTGCTTGACTGATCTTTCATTTTATCTTGTTGAAAGATTTTGGCTGATTCTTTCCCCATTGAAAAGTCTTATCGCTCATTGTTCTGGTGTGGAGTGGTGCAACTACCACTGAAAAATATGTTATGAACTTCTGTAGGTACTATGATGCCCCTAAAAATCTCCTAAATTCAGTGACATTTGTAGGAACTGGACATTTTATGATGGCCTCCATCTTTGCAGGATCTATCTTGACCTCCCCTCCACTGATCACATACCCCAAATACACCAATGCTTGCTGAGCAAACTCACATTTCTTGAGGATAACCAACAACTGGTTCCTTTTTAGAGTCTCCAACACCTGCATGAGATGTAACATGTGCTCCTCCTAGGTATATCTATAAACCAATATATCATCCAAATACACTATAACAAATGAATCTAAATATGGGTGCAATACATCATTCATCAATCTCATAAATGTAGTTGGTGCATTACATCATCCAAATGGAATGACCAACCTTTCATACAAACCTTTCTTTGTCTTGAAGGCAATATTCTAGGTGTCTTCTTCTTTGACACGTACCTGGTGGCATCCTGACTTGATATTCAACTTGGTGAAGTACTGGGCATGTTGCAACTAGTCTAATAAATCATTGATATTTGGCATAGGGTACCGATTATTTAGTTTAACCTTGTTCAAAGTTCTGAAGTCGATATACATTCTCCAAGTCCCATCCTTCTTAGGTACGATGATCATAGGTGATCCACAAGGTGAGGTGCTTGGTCAAATTACTCCTTGCTGCAATAGCTGCTACAATTGTTTCTTCACTTCATTTGTGTCTGGAATAGACTGTCTATACAACCCCATATTGGTAATGGGGAGTTAGACAACAACTATATCTCATGCTCCACTTCCCTCTTAGGAGTGATTTAGGCTCCTGGAACACTCCTCTGTATGACTGCAACAACTCCTCCAACTGTTTATGCTTTTTAGTACATCCCTCCAGGGATGTTTTTACTCCTACCGATTCATCACTAAGCTGATTCTATCATAAGAAAAGAAAAACATACTTCTTACTTGAACTAATAAACTTTCTGTATTGGTTGGCACTTACCAATGAGATCTTTGATTTACCTTTATGCACATTGATTATGAAATACTTCCCATACTTCTTGATCAAGAGGTACCGGTTTTATCTCCACATGAAGATCACAATCCTCATATACATGTATGGGCTTCCAAACACTACACCAAACATGTCAAGGGATATTACATCTAACTCCACTTCATCAATAAAATATGCACTTACAATAAATTTGATCTTACACTGTTTTGTGACCTTGATCTTTGCATCCTTGTTTACCCACCCCAATGGATATGGGATAGGATAATCATGACCCTCCAACCCAATCTTCCTGGCCAAATTGGATTTTATGAGATTAGCCTATGAACCAAAAACAAATACACCATTTACCTTGGTTTTCTTGACCTAGATATTGATATGGAAGAGTTTTTTCATTTCCTTTTCTTCCTTGTGATGAAGGCTACTCAGATTCACCTCCTTCAACACTGAAGTGCTTGAAATATTCCAATCCACAACTGAGCTACTCTCTACTTGATTGCTTGAATCCATGGCTAGAAGTTTCTTCTTCTTGGAATCCTTCTTATGACTCTTATGGTTGAACTTTGGATGTAGTTTCCAATACTTTTCCTCAGTGTGAACATCAATATTACAATGGTTACTTGGATCCTTGCACTGATGTGCAATGGATTTCATCTTCTTTTCTTTCCCTTTCCTCTTATTCTTCCCCTCCTTGGAAGTGTTTTGGTGCTCTTTTTGCTTGGAAACATTTGTCTTTCCTTTCTTGTGGCCTATATTTTCTAGATATTCTGCTTGCACACATGCCTCATCAACTGTCTTGGGATTGAAGAGCATCACTTGCTTTCAAAAATGACTATGTAGACCCCCTATATACTTGAGGAGTACATATTTATTCTTGGAATAGATACCCAACATGATAGTCATCTTTCTGAATTCAGTGGTGTACTCTTGCACATTTTCCCCTTACCTTCGCCTGAAGTAATGCCAATGGATCCATTGGTCCTCTACATACCCGATAGAGTAGAATTAATACTTAATGAGGTTTTTGAAATCCTCCCACTTATTTACTAGTAGATCACCCTCCAACCTAAGTGTTTCCATGTGGCTTTCCCACTAGGTTAATGCATGGCCCTCTAATTTTAGTCGAACCAACAAAATATTTTGCTCCTCATCTATATTGTGAAAACTGAAATATACCTCTAATTGTTGTAAATGATGATTCAAATTTAGTGAATTGATCTCACCTTCGTATGGCTTGATATCCACTTTCTCTTCCATTTTAAATAAATACTGTGAAGGGTTAATGACATTGGAACTTGGCTTCTCTTTCTCGAGCTCTTTC
The DNA here is from genome assembly GCA_009831015.1 of Picea engelmannii. Lineage (NCBI taxonomy): Eukaryota > Viridiplantae > Streptophyta > Pinopsida > Pinales > Pinaceae > Picea > Picea engelmannii. The sequence goes on along the minus strand of ML814759.1, from coordinate 70,047 downwards.
CTCGATTCCTTTTTTGGGTCTTGATTTTCTCCCAATTTCCCTTCTGATCCAATCTCTGATTTAGAGCCTCCAACCTCCCCAAATGTTTCGATCTTGCTTTCTAGAGCCGCCATGAGGAGGGACATATTGTGAGAGATATCAACGAATTTCTCTTCCAGCCTCACAAATCTCTTTTCTACTAGATCTCAAGGGTTGTTGTGAATATACTCATCCTCCATGGCTAGGGTTTTGCAACTTTCTTCTTAAGAAAATTCCTGGATCCTGAAACTTTCCAAAAATACCCCAAAGAAAACTACTCTTATACCAATATGATATGTAAATTTCCATGGATATTCCAATGGAACAGTTCATCGCAATAGGTATTAAACTATTATGAATATTAGATTATGCAATTTATTTCCTTAGATCCCAAATTAGTTATTACTAGCTTATTGCTTATATTTATGAAAATAACTAAATATGAGAATGAAGGAACATGAAAAAATACACACACCATCCACATAATTGAACACAAGATGTATCCTAGGAAACCATGAGAAAACCCAACTAAAAGGTGAGGCCTATGCTTTTATCTCTTTTCTTCAGTTATGGGAAGCAAGTACAAAGAAAGAGACACTCACTATGGAGTTGCCTTTGACACTGTGTCCTGAACGACTGCTACATAATCTCCTACCTCCTCTGTTATGCTCTCAAAATACCACTCCTTCAATTCTCTGCTCAACTATTGAACAAGTACAATACAAAAGAATGGCACTCTTTCTCCTCCTAGTAGCCCAATATTTAACATAACCTGATATCCATCTAGGGTTATGGTTTTGACTTTCCTCAACCCTCAATTAGTGATCAGGTTTGGACCTTCTATAATATTCTTGAAAATCCACATGTGGCTATCCCCATATGTGTGAGTAATGGGGGCTGACGTGGAATCCACTCATACCATGGTGGTCAACAAGGTAAGCCAACTTGCAAGAGGCATACATTTTGCATACGAGCCTCGATTGAGACATTTTAGGCACCTTTGGAAAGGTTTCACAGTGTAGAACACCATTGAGGTTGTGGGTGAAATTTTTGAACATTGTAATCCCTAAAAATTCCATTTAATACCTCAAAATGGCTCTGGAAGGTTTCAGATCCCAATTTTCCAAATTGGGACCTGCCACTAAAATGACCCTATAAGATGGTTCCTCCAATTTTTTCCACCTAGAAAGTACCAAGATAGATGAAAAATTGTATGATGATCCAATTTGAATCAATGGGCTATTTAGAGCCTAAATTTTGATGTATTTTTTGAGGTATGCACTTAGTGCTAGTTTGCTATATTTACCCTTACTTTGCATATTTGGTTTCCAATGGTTTAGATTTATATTGATGTGCATGAATATATACATATCTAAAAATTTGAATATTTAATATATTTTTTGGTCAATCAATTTTGTTTCCCTTTTTTTTACTAGTTCTGGTTTCTATTTTTAGGGTTGATTGTTTCTTTTAAAATAAAACAGGTTCCAACACACCTTAACATTCTTTCTACTTGTCATAGCTTTGCAATTTTTTGTTTCTTCTTTTGCACTTATTTGATACTCCTTATAGATTTATACTTAGATTTATTTTTTCTTTCAATAATGTAGCAATATAAACTACTTTCACACTCCCACTATGTATTGATACCTAATATAATTTTGAGTGCCATTGACCTACTTATTATGGTCATTCATTGGAAATTAAAATGTTATCTTATCTCGATACAACAAAAATAGGATTTAGTGAAGGTTTTAGAAAAGTCCCTTCTTCCTTATCTACTTTGGTGAAGGATTTTAGTTGAAGTGGCAAGAAAAGTATGTTATGGAAAAATTTCTTTAATACAACATATGCTTCTCATTGCACTAATGTGATATACATAAAAATGCATTGGTGCATTGAATAAAAGGAACCCAATGGAAAAAAAAAGTTCTTTCGTACATTGTAATCATTCGAGTGCATCACTGCGTTATCTGAAATGAAACCCTAATGTATCAAATAAAGGGAACAATGTAGTTAGGGTAAAATAAAAAATTCATAATTTTTTACTTTCCATTTTTACCATTCTTCAATGCTTCCATCCCTTCCAAGGACTATTGTTGCCTTTAATTGTACCCCCCACCAATGTATGTTCCTTGTGAATTTCTAGATTTTTTCCGCATTCTACATTATAGATGGATTACAATTCTCAATTCGATTTAAATAAACCCTCTAGAGAAATTTCTTCATTTCCGTGGCCATGCCTCACTAACCATGCATATATAACCATATAATTTTCTTTGCTATGTCTGACTTTGCAACTCTATGGTTTTTTTTTTTCTTTTAGTGTAATATAATTTTTGTACACCAATGTTGATGCATGAATAGGATGCACTATGACAATACAACACCTCATGCATAGACAATGGTACTGCTAATGAAGCACCATGCATGGTGCAACTTGTAAAAATCATCACACTAAAAAGATATATGAGGTACCTTTAGGATGCATGCACATTTCATTGTGCCAACATTGGTGCATTATACCCTACACCAACATTAGTCTGTCTAATGGCCTCAATGCACTGTTGGAGTAGCCAAGTGTATTGTGGGTTTTGTAGTGCTTTTTATTTCCTAGATGCACCATTGTCTCTCTGTTGATGCCATTAATATACCCCAAGTCCTAGGGACTTGGAACCTCCATTTTTTTTAGGATTTATCGATCAAACCTTGTAGTGTTCCTTCACCCTCAGACTTGAAACACAAGCCAAGTATACAAAGAATATAATTGTAGAAAACTAGACACAAGAGACA